>CABFVX010001292.1:163531-175414 GCA_902151425.1 Timema shepardi | reverse complement strand
TCAATCTTGTGAAACCTGTATTTATGAGAATTTATCTTTGTTTACTATAATAAATATATGTGTTAAAAAGACTCTGTGTTTCTATATATATATTATTAGAACCCGGTAGGAAATAACGGTTCACATATGTATGGGCAGAGCCAGTAAACACAGCTGTTTATATTCTAAAAGGGACTCCAACCTCCCAAGCACCAAACTCAATGCCCTATAAAATGTGGAGTTTATAAACGCCTGTGATGTCACATCTAAGAATCTTTGGCAGTGAGGCATACATGCATGTACAAAGGAACTGCGAAACAAACTGGTGTCAAAAAGCAAGGAACTCATCCTTGTAGTATATTATGGAAACACAACCAATTGTAGTTTGCTGGTTTAAAACACACGGAAAACTACAGTCTCCAGAGATGTGATTTTCAATGAAAATTTAAATAGTTTTATTACTTAATTACACACTATAGTCCCAGTATTGATAGAAAACACATTTCGTTCCTATCAAATAATTCAGCAGGAGGACGTAGGCTCTCAACATACCGAACGGAATGATGAAGAACCTGGGCATATTGAAGCAAATTATGAGTTGCGACCAAGAAATGTCATCAGGCCTCCCAAATGCTATGAAACTATCCAAGTGGAAATAGATGTACCACAGACCTAAGAGGAAGCCATGAAGAATTCCGATGCAGGACAGTGGACTGATGGAGTCAATGAAGAACTGGATGCGCAGAAAAAGAACAACACCTGGGCGCTAGTATTATTACCTTTTGGTAAAAATGCTATAGGCTCAAAATGGGTTTTCAAATTAAAACGCAACGGAGATGGAAACACTTCACGATATAAGTCAAGACTATGCGCTATAGGTTTTGCACAGAAAGAAGGGTTCGACTGCAATTACACCTACTTTCCTACAACACTGTATGACTCTATACGAATCCTACTCGCTATCGCAGCTAAACACGGCTATGAAATCATGCAGTTTGATGTGAAAACTGCAATTTTGTATGGTGAACTCAAGGAAGATATCTATATGTTTCCACCAGATTGAACCAATGTTGACCAAAACCTTTTCTGCAAGTTAAGAAAGTTACTATATGGCCACGAAAAAATCATCACGTTGTTGGAATGAATTTTTTTTCTGTTTCCTTAAAATGTTTGGATTCAGCCAAAGTACTACAAATAAATGTGTTTGTTGAGGTGAGTTCAACTTGCATTATATGCCGATGATGGGCTGATCATGGCTGAAAAATAAATGGCACTAAAACTTGTACTCGATGAACTGAAGACACACTTTGAAGTCACAATCAGTGAACCAAATTACGTTGTGGGTCTGGAATTAAAACAAAATTCTGAAAGGATCAATATTTTTATTTCAGACCAACTATATCAAACAAATAATCAATAGATTCAATCTTGAAGACTCTAAGACAAACAGTGTGCCTGCTGATCCACACACTCCCTTGAGTTAAACAAAGGGGGAAATGAATATATAAAATTTCCCTATCTAGAAGCTGCTGGCAGCTTAATGTTTGCTTGAATAGTTAGTCAGCCAGACATAATATACATAGTTGGACACGTGGGTAGATATCTGGCAAACCACGGACCAAGTCATTGGAATGCAGTAAAACTTAAAATATCTAAAAGACACATCCAGCTATGGCATTGAACTTACGAGAAGTGAGAATCTACCCCCACTAATTGGTTTCTCGGACACTGACTTCACGAACGATTTTTGAGGCCCAACGCTCCACAATTAAATACTGCTTTCAATTGAATAACGGCCCTGTAACAGGGATTAGTCAACGTCAACAAACCGTCTCCCTTTCCACTACCGAAGCTAAGTACATTGCTGCATCAACTGCGGCCAAAGAAGTCATTTGGCTTAGACATATTTTATTTGACATTGGTGAAACAGTGGGAGAGGTCACAGATCTAGCAGTTGATAATCAGAGTGCAATGCGTCTTGTGCTAAACTCAGAGTTCAACAAGAAAACAAAACACATAGATATACGTTACCACTTCATACGTGAGAAGGTAGATAAGGCTGAATTGACACCAAACATGTACCCTCTGAAGGTCAATTAGCATATATAGAAACCAAACCTCTTCCACGTGATCGTTTTCAGACACCCCATGCTGCAATTGGAATGACAAGACTGGAGCACTAATAAATGCTTCTAATTGACATTAATATGTATATAAAGTTTTTTAAGCTAATTATACTTATATAATCTGTATTTCTAACTATTTATATTACTGTAAGCAAGCAATCATTTAGTGGAAGTGTCGAAACATATTTAAAATATCATGCTTGTTTAGGCCTAGCCCCTTAACCAACAGTGTGAGTGTGCAACAGTGCAGTGCATGAATACATTCTTTAAAACTAATCTTCTTGTTGGCGCCATGTAACAGTCATGTTGTACAATTACCGTGTGCATTGTGTCACATAAGAATAGTGCGTTCCAAACCTCAATTCGTGTTTTAAAAGGTATGATAGCCAACCACCTGGAAAAGTAATCTTCAATCACAAGGTATATTCTACCCTTGTATTCCCCAATAACCATTCCTACCCTTCGAAACGGGAAATTAGGTACATCAGAGTATATTAAAGGTTCCTTCACATTAGGGTTTTGAAATTATTGACAGGCTAAGCAGATACTTATGTGTTCAGCTACTTATTGAGCTATTTTTGGCCAGTACATAATTACTCTTACTCGGTCTACAATTTTGTTTAATCCCAAGTGAGCTGATTAGTAAACTCTGTTAATAATTTCACTTCTTAGGCAAGAAGGGATAAGTTTGTTGTCAAAAAATATTAGATCTTCTCTCTCAAACAGGTTGTCTCAAAGGCCATTCCTGGTTTGATTAAATGAGTCAATTAAAATTGAGATTTAATATTCTGCTGTTGCTTTTTTCAATTTTTCAATATCCTCATAAGGCATAGGCAAATATTCCTCAAGTGATATGGCATGTACCATCTGAGACATTTCGACGTCTTCAGCTCCGACTTTATCAAGATACGATCTAGAAAGCATAGCTGCAATATACATCTGGGATTCAGGCAAGTAACTCAACTTGAATTTATATTTAAACAATTTTAGTTGCATACGTTGAAGACGTGTAGAGTTATTTTGAATTTGTTTATTAATTAACGTATTTGGTGGTTTATGATCTCTATTTATACAAACGTTTTTGTGACAATAAATATATAGGTGAAACCTGTTAGCTGTGAGACACAAACTCAACATCTCCTTCTCAATTTGTGAGTAAAGTTGTTCAACTTCTGTCAAGCTATGGGACGCGAATGCCATGTGGCCCATGAAAGGATCTCAAATTCCGATAAGTGTTTAAAAAAAACTAGGAAAAACAAGAAATGTCCATGCCCATAGCCATAGAATAAATAATACTCAAATCATCCACGAAATTGGAATGTCAATTCTTGGTTAGCCGTTAATAGTTAGGGACTGGCCCCTGATATCTATGCTACGGATTGTAAAACTGAAAAATGCACCTCCTCTCTTTCTCTTTCTGACATCCATCCTCTCCCTTCCCACCACAATCACGTTGCCTTGACTCCTTTGGCTGTGGATAGTACATAATTAGTTCTCAATCCTAACAGGACGTGTCTTTCTCGTTGGTTTATTATTGTTTGTTAGTTTATTGTGAGTGTTCGAGAAATGTTTAGGAATTGTCAAGATGGCTACAAAAAAACTTAAAATTGATTCCAAAGATGAGTGGGCTTGGAGACACTTTTTCACAAATTTAAAGATAAGTCATTGTGTTTTATTTGTAACGAAATAGTGGCAGTCTGCAAAGAATTTAACATTTCCCAACACTTCACCTCTAAACATGACAATGCGTGTTATGGTGCCATGGCCAAAGCGAAAAGGAAACAAAAAGTAGAAGACCTATGTAAAAAACTTTCAAGTCAGCAATTATTTTTAAAAAACAAAATATTTCTCAAAAGCAGCTGCACATGCAAACTATATTGTAGCATACAATATTGCTTAAAGTAACAAGGCTCTCTCTGATGGGGAGTTAGTGAAATACTGCAGGCTCAGTGTATGTGATATTTTGTGTCCTGACAAGAAAAAATATTTTAAGACTATTAGCCTGTCTTGAAAATCAATTAATACTAGAATCGTAACCATAGATAAACCCCTGTCATCACAACTACAGTCAAGAATTGAACAGTATAAATTTTGTTCTATTACTATGGACGAAAGCACTGATATAAGCGATATTGCTCAGTTTTTAGTATTTATAAGAGGTGACGACGAAATTTTTTATATTAATGAACTGGCTCGCATGCTATCATTCAAGAGAACTACAGTAGGGTCAGATATTTTTCGTGAATATCAGCAAGACCTCTTAATTTTGAAAGCACCCATTACCAGTATATGCAATATCACGACTGATGGAGCAACAAATAAGGCAGGGAAAAAATCTGGGTTTGTTGGGTTCTTTAATCAAGAATATGCTGAGAACATTGTTGTATTTTTACATTGTATCATACATCAAGATGCTCTATGTATATCTGCCCTAGACATGAAATATGTGTGATGAGGCCAGCATGAGAAGATTTCATGATGAATTTGAATGGAGGTTTCAAGACATTAAAAAAAACATTGAACAATACTTGGATATTTTCAGTATGTCATTTAGTGTCGATTGCAAAACAGTGAAACTGGACATTCAGATTAAATTAATTGAATTACAATTTAACACACATTTGAAGCAGTTGTTTCTCAACATCCCAAAATTTAAGTTCCACAAGTCCTTATCGAAATTAAGTTTCCCAAATTTGATATATCATGCCCAGAAGGTGTTCACCATGTTTGCATCATCATCATCATATATATATATGTGTGTGTGTGTGTGTGTGTGTGTGTGTGAGAGAGAGAGAGAGAGAGAGAGTAACTGTTTTCTACCATGCAATTCGAAAAAATAGGGTTAAAAAAAGATGGTCACTTAGCTTCACTTCTGAGAAACTCCTTGACCCAGTTGGAACCAGACTATGAAAAACTTTTATAAGAACATTTAAAATTACACTCATCACACACTCCTTCATTCAAGTAATGCTAAGTATCCGTTTTACTAAAGTATTCGTTAAATAATGTAGTCAATTTGCATTGTATTAGAGAATTAGATATCATTATAATACAAATTCATTTAATAATTAATAGGACTTAATTGTACAATGGTTTTATAAAATGTACCATTGTAACATTTTAATAATCTGTGTTGGCCTAGCTGGCGTATATTCTTTTTTCTTTTGGCCCCCACCCCAAAAAGTTTGCCCATCACTGGCCAAGAACATTCTTGCTCGCGTCAGACTGGATTTGAATTTCCTTGGTAAGGTCGAAGATTTTAAAGTAGGTACATTGCTGGCCAATTGTTAAACTTTGAAGAAAGCTTGTTCTTGCCACTCAGATCAGCTAAACATTCATTCTTTCTTGAATAAATCTCGTAGGAGGCTGTTGCACGAGAATATGCTGGAATGCACTTGTTTAAAAAATTCACAGCATCCAAGTATCGCTGCAATTCCTTTGAACCAGTGGCGGCCAACCTTTTTATGAGGTATGCCACATTTATAACACTGTACCTCAAGCGTGCCAAAAAAAGTGATATGAATAATCTATAACATAAGTAATTAATAAATAAGAGAACACCCAATATATTTAAATAATATTTTGAACATACAATATATAATATATTTTTAATAGTACAAACTTGTTAAATGAATAAATTTTATATTAATATAATACACATGCTTAAAATAACCCATAATGTGGTTTTTTAATCTTTTGTGCTTAATGATTTCATCAATATTAGGATTTATTTTTCAGCAGCCAAGCAAGATTAATTGTTTGAGATCATCTGTTAATTTAGACCTGTATTTGTTTTTAACTGTCCTCATGACTGAAAACGACTGTTCGCAAACAAATGTTGAATCAAACCGACAGCAGTATCTAAGTGCCATGACATGTAAATTTTCAAAATTTACATGTCCTGGCACCAATTTCCAAAATTCAGTCAAATTTTGGTTTATTGGAGTAGCAATAATATTCTTCTATTTGTTTTAGGAGGAATGTGGTTATGCAGGTCTAGTATTTTTATTTGAATTTCTGGTGTATAGTGAAAAAGGTTGTTTTTGGAAATTGAAAATGGGTTAGTGAACAGCTCTACATTGTTTTTATCTCCTTGGAAGTCAAATAATCTAGTTTAAATGATTTTTGCAATACAGATATAAGATGTTTGTATTTGTCAACCATTTGTGGAACTTCACAATCTCCTGCTAACTCTTGCAATTATGAAAAGTGAGTCAATCACACATTTGTGGAACATCAGTGTGAAAAAGAACAAGTTTAGCTCTGAAAGATGATACTGCACTGGATAACACTGGAAACAAACAGTTTTTACCTTGCAGAAGTAAATTAAAATTGTTCATATGGCCCATTATGTCTGTCAGTAAAGGTAAATCCCACAGAAATTCTTCCTTCCTAGGAAGTTTGCACACATCGGGCAGCTCATTGATCTTTTTTTATTAAAAATACAAAACATTGTGTCACAGATTCCAAAATCTCTCAAGTACCTTGCCTTTCGATAACCATCGTACACTGCATTAAAAAAATAATTCTCCATCCTCTTCTGTTCAAACCAAAAACAAATTGCGAAAAAGTCGACGATTTAGTGGTCTTGTGCGAATTTTGGTAGCACAATGCATTACTGGATCAATAACGTACGATAAATTCAAATCCTTGACACACGGTGCTTCTTGCTGTAAAATAGTGGTACTTTAATATATTCTTTTCTGAATATTCTTCAATCAAAGCCACACACCCTTTTGTCTTACCAGTCATGGCAGGTGATCCATCTGTACGCTGTCCCACTGTCTAATTTTTCCATCTGTATCTTTTTGCATTCAATGACAATTTTCATCTTGTAAACCTCTTGCAAAAATAATTAAATATTTTAGGAAGAGTGATGGGAAAATATAGCCAAGAAGTCTACCATTCAATAACAAAGTTCGTTTGTTTTATTTTGAACAAGATAAAAGGTAATACATAATTAGAACAAAATATAACAATATGGCGTGAAGCGCCTATCCTCTCAGATTTATATAACTCTGCTGAGATAAAGGAATTATTTGGCATTACAATATCTGAAAATAGGAAAGAATCATTTAGCTATAAACTGGTTGTCAGTACAACAGTCATATTAATCGTCATCATGGAAGTCTATGGTTCCTCGATTTGAGCATTAAGTGCAAACAATGATACTACATTGCAACCCCTAACATACATCTAAATTTAGGCAATAATAAGAAAAACAAAGACTCGCCTTTAGATCTAAAGAAATCAACATAACGTTGAACCGAAATAACAAAAAGAATAAGACGTTAGGCCAAGCCTCAAACATAACACACAAGCTCCCTCTGCTCTAAGTAAAATAGATAACTAGATAACCCCATATACACTAAATATGCAACTAATAACAAGAAAGGACTGGTGGTAAGCCCGAGACGCAGAATTTGCCAAAGCGTGGCCGAAAATATATACATAAAATTAAATATACATAATGTATATATAACAAAATGAAATAGTACAATTAGAATGAATTAAACCTCGTATGAGGAGATAGAAAGCAAGCGCATTCGCAATTACCTGCACGAAACATTTCATAGTTCTAAGTTTAAATAGTTATACGCCCCAAACCACAATTTGGACAAGATTATCCCCCCTTACGCTGAAAATGGAATTTTGTACATTAAATTAATCACGGCCCCTAGTCGCCGTCCTCACCTAGGTCAGTCGGTGGTATAACAAGTGACCATTGAAAACTCGCATCCCAATATATACTCACTATTGTACCCCCAGAGAGGAGGGACAAGGGAAGGAGGGGTAAGCCGATAGAACAAACATGACATCAGAGGATGGATCCGGCAACAGGTAGATTATTCCAGATGGTCCTAGCGGTGGAAGTGATAATTCGTCTAGCCACGTGGAACCTCATTCGTTTCTGGCCAGCCGCGGATCGAGCCCTGAGCAGTCAGTCGGTCGAAAGCTCCGCTCAGTCAGTTGTGTCAGTTGGAGAGTGAAGGTTAGAGCTCGTGCTCTTGTGTTGGAGTTCATCACGGATGGCGGGTGAGTGCCGGCCCATTTGATATAACATTAACTTGTAGCTCGTTACATTTCCCTATCCCCCCGAAGTGGAGCCAGAAAATGTCCTCAGCTGTGGGTGGAACGGCAAGGAGGTACCATCCCTGCCATCAGTAGCTGGTATAGAGAAGGTAGTCGCACGAGTCCCGGTGAACGGCCTTCAGTCAGTGGCCCTCACAGTCAATTTGCAGACCTTCTTGGTTGTTGTATCCTGACAGAATCCAGGATGGTTCACGCCGAAGCGCCTCGCGACTGGGATTCTGGATTATTTATTTCCCTTTGAAAGAGAATCGTCATGTCGTTCACGACAGTTGACTCTCTTTACGAGCAAAATGCGATTCCGGATCTGCTTTTGACCGATTTTTCAATCTACGAGTCTCGTACGCTACCGAGAAATGTATCGAGGGGTCCAATAGCACGCGGTAGGAAGTCTATGATATCGTTACATGGTTAAGTAAAAGTTTTCACGTCATATTATTAATGTTAAATATGTTTATATTGTGAATTTAGGGATTATAATACTACGTTCCCATGTACTAATTATAATAGCTGTGTTTTATTTATATTAAATCCAAAACAAAGTAACGCTGATACTGATAATAAATGAGGTAGTTTAAGTGTGATATCTAGGTTATGTACCACATCGGTTTTAGTAGCTACACAATATTTATTCTATTATATTTTCCACCCCTATATATGCCAATTGACTATAAAAAAATCTATACCTAAAATAACAAATAGGAAAATATATTATCATCACTCAAATATAATCAAATGATTTTTTAAACAAAAATTAAGGCCAAAACGTTCAGTTTCAAACTTTTGGGCTATTTTTATTTAAATATATTGTTGACTTGAAGGACAGTGATTTTAATAAAGCCTTATATTTGAAGTAGACAACAATAATTACAAGTTTAGCACGCTAAATATTTGACAATCTCTGTAAGTTAAGAAAAAATAATTGTTTAAGCAAGTTTGGCAAGAGGAAAGTGTTTATAAATACTTCACTGTTTGTAAGTTAAGACACATAGAATCAAGGCCTATCATTTTTAAGGGAATATTCTATCTTAACTGTTATTGCCTCTAGTATATTTAATTTTTAAAAGTTATAAAACCTTATGCTAGGCCTCGGTTCAGTGGCGTAGCTACAGAGGAGCGACTGTAGCAGTCGCTCCAGGGCGGCATGGCTCAGACGGGCAAAGGGGGGGCGGAACGAACTGGAAAATGTATATTTTCAGGCTAAGCTCAAGTCTATGAAAAATTTATTTTAGTAAAAACACTCGTCAGTTATGGTAGGGTGTAACAAGGGAAAAGGTGGTGAAGAAAGGTCTCGTAACAGAAAACATAACATGGTTCCTTTATCTTTTGTTAGGTGGGCGATGTCGGATGATGTTTTTCACATTTGCCGGGGAAATGGCTTGAGCTGCGTCTGTTTGGCATAATGCCAATGGTATCTAGACATGCGTCAATCAATCCCAACCGAATCCCCGCCCCTTCCCTACCCACTCACACCCATGACTCATACTTACCCCACGTGCTCTGTCATTCGCTTACATACAGCATTCAGCTAATCAGCTTTGATATAATGAAAGTATTAACTGTCATAACCTTAGAGAGCGGTAATCAATAATAAGTTAATCAAGCAAAATATCTTTTGAAGTTCTTCGAACAGTTTCAAACGGTAATTTTGATAGTAGTTCAAAGTGTTTTGCTTGAAACAATGGACATCATTTCCAAGAAACTGAAAACCACCGAGGAAGACTTAGAACATGCAACAAGGATGCTGTTAAACCTCAAAACAAAAATCTCTAACCTAAGAAGTAACAATTAAAAGTGATGCAACTCAGCTTTGTTTGAAATAGAAAGTTGCACCAAATTTCACTGACTCAAGATCAAGAGAAAAAAAAGTATGTTCGACGAAGTACACGCAGATGATCCCATCATGGACACAGAAAAATGTTTCCAGGTTGAGGTATTCAATCGTAGCCTGGATATCATAACTACGCAACTAACCGAGCGTTTTGAGTCAATAACTGAGATTTGTGTGTGTTTCAAATGTTTGAAACCTTCTTTTTTAACTGACTCAGGTGACAAAGAAATTCTAGACTCGTGCAAGCCGCCAGTATTTAAATACCCAGATGGCATCCCTCCTAACTTAGGCCAACAGCTTGTAAGATTTGAAACTTGTTTTTCAAGCCACATTGAAAAACTTAAAAGTATTAGAGACCTGGCCGATACTGTGATCGTGCGTGCTCAAGTTGGAGCCAGCTTCCCGGATGTTGTGAGTGCGTGCCTAATCTTTTTGACAATTCCCGTTACATCCGCAAGTGCCGAGAGATCCTTTTCAAAACTGAATAATTATCAAAAGCTATCTTCGTAGCACCATGTCGCAGGAGCGTCTGAGTTCTCTAGCAACGATCTCCATCGAGTGAGCCAGAGCAATAAATATAGACTTAGAAGATACCATCTCACAATTTGCAAATGCAAAATCACGAAAGAAAATTTAGGATGCAATTTTGAGTTCCTCCAACAATTTGTGAAGATTTCCACTACAAAATATTGCCTTTTCAAAATTTTATTTTTATTTTTTAGAAGGCTTTTGTGTTGGTAACCCATTTGTTAAACAATTTCACTTTTAATCTGTGATGTATTTCCCAAATTAATGTCCTATTGACAAAAAAGTAAGGACAAAAAAACGGAAGTGATAAACTTTTCTTTAAAAATACTATGTCGTTTGTGAATAAGTGTTACGTTAGTTTAGTTTTTTTTTTGTATGTGATCAACAATAAAGGACAAATGTTATCTATATTAAAATACTCTGTTTTATTAGTTCCAAACTCCAAAACTTTAGTTGTTATATTGTGTAAAAGTAAATCCATGCACAAAAAGAAAAGAAATTTTTAATTTCTTTTCTTTATGGAACAAGAATAATAAGAAACCACCAACTTAGGGTACTTTTAATTACAAGGCCGTAGCCAGGCGAAAATTTCGGGGGGGGGGGAGGGTTGGGGACATAGAGTGAGAGGCATGATTGCTATATCAATATTATAGGCATATGCTTCTATAAGCTCTTTTTTACATTAAAATAAGGCAAATAGTCAAATAGGCCTATTGATAGCTAAATTTAGAAACTTACACAACGCCTTCTAACTTTAGTCTAACTAAATTTAAATTGAACACTTCTTAAAAGAAGGTTTGTCCAACAGACTAACTTGGATGGTTTTAGAAAATATGAATTCTGTATCTCCCTATTACAACCTTTTTAAAAAAATAAAAAGGCTGTCTTCACCCCCACTTACATAGTCCAAAATTGTACCCCATAAAATTGTAATTAAAACAAAAGCATTTCCAGCCTGATCAAATCTATTCGACTCTTATCTATTTAATACACAGACCACAGATAGTGAAAAGGTGGGACGATGCCCTGGTGTAGGGTGAAGAGGTGGCGGGGGTAATAAGATGGCACTCTTTGTGCTCTGAATAGATTCTCAGTTCCACCGAGCCTCTAAGTCAGATTAAAATAGGAAGATTTTTTTAGTTTTTTTAATTTCAAAAATGCATACGTTAAGTAATATAATTTGCAGCTGTCACTTTTGATAGATCAATTACTTTCATAATATTAATATCTATAAACTAACATTACTAACAAAGTATCAATTTCGACAGCAACAAAATATGTTTATATTTTCCAAAATGTTCTTCCTACCCAACATTCTTCTTTAGAGTT
>CABFVX010001292.1:69299-162127 GCA_902151425.1 Timema shepardi | reverse complement strand
TTGAACCCCCAACCCCCCCCCCTGGCTACGGCCTTGCTTTTAAAGTCAGTTTAATCTGTTAGTTTTACTTAAATTTATATGGTGTTATGGCTCAGTTAATTTTTGGATGGAAACAATGGGGGTGGGAGGGGCGCCCAAGTTAAACCACTCCAGGGCGCTTCAGACCTAGCTACGCCACTGCCTCGGTTATATTTTAAAAGTTATAAAACCTTTTATTAGGCTTAGCCGCTTAGGTTATATTATTATATAACTAGCTAATCGTTCGGGATGTTAGGCTATAGTTTGATGAAGGCCTGTTAATGTTGGAGACGCGGCAGTAGGCCTAAAGTCAATTGGCCTAAAAGTCATTTGGCCTAAAAGTCAGATGGCTTAAAATTCAGTTGGCTTAAGGGCCAGTTTCATAGTCAAATTTAGTACGCCTCAAGTGCGGCGCTACACTAAGTTCATGACGACCCCTACCTAAATCAGAATGGAATGGGCCAGTTTCCTATGAGAGAACGGGCCATTCCATTCTGGTTTAGGTAGATATCGTCTTGTATTTAGTGTAGCGCCGCACTTAAGGCGTACTAAATTTGACTATGAAACTGGCCCTTATTCTATTTACTTACTCTATGGCATTAAAAACTCGAAGGCTCATTGCTGCACTCACGAAAGTAGGCCACCTAGCCCTATCTTGAGCTAGTTCTATCCAATCTATCTCATTACATACTATGTTTCCCAGGTCTATCCAACTGTTATCCTCCAACTGCGTCAGGGTCTTGCTTGTGAGTGGTCTTTTCCTATTGGGTTTGCCATTCAATACCTTGAACGCGGTTCTAAATACTCCCATTCGCGCTGCATGACTTTCCCACCATAACCTGCAAGATTTTATTACCCTATCAATGTCTGGTGATGAGTACAGGGTGTGCAGCTCATCATTATGTAGCCTCCTCCACTCCTTACTATCTTAATTTATTTTTGAATCAAATATCTTCCTAAACACCGTGTTTTCGAACACCCTAAATTAATTTTTGGCATGTATGAAAAGAGACTACGTTTCACTCTCATTGAGAACAACCGGTAAAATTATGGTTTTGTACATTCAAAGTTTAACATTTCTTGACAGCAGGTGAGACAACCTATATTTATGTGATCAAGTATGTAAGTATCCATGCATGTTTTATAAGGCCTAAAGGGCTCTGCGAGCAAAAACGTTTAGGAATTACTGCACTAAAGCAATGTTAACTCACATGCATGCAAAGAAAAAAAATGTAGCTATCCTAAAGTTTAACTAACAATGACGAATGAAACAAGTTTCGCATACCAACACCAATGTCACAATTCAATTAGTTAGCCGTGTCTATATTCTGTTCTATACTACTTATAAAACAAAGTGTCGGTCTGTAGTTAGAAACTCTGTGTGTATGTCGTTCTGTTGTCTAAGATCTTTGGAATAGCTTAATTTATTTCGATGGAGATTTTTAATGTATAGGATATCTATACAGGTAGGTTTTTCCATATAATCCATATGTTGTCTTATCAGTGAGCTAAGCAGTGTGTAGCAGTGTATAAAAACCGACTGTAGGTGCCGTTTTTTTTAATCTTAAATGTGTATCAATTCAAATATATTAAATTTTAATGCATACATCTTTTTAAGAGCCCTTGGCAACAATTTGTTTCGAAATAACAAGAAATGAATTTAAAATCTTCTTGGCAACGAGTATTTTGGAATATAAACAAACATGAATAATTCCTTACGTCTAATTTGATAATCCTTTTTTTACAGTAATAGAAATTCTGAGAAAACTACTGAACAGATTTTGACAAACGAACACTCAATTTAAAGGTTAGGTAAGGACTATCGTTGAGTACAGGATGCTGAGAGATGAAGATGTGCTGCTTGCAGATGTGGCAAATGTTGTAATTATTAGTGTGCGTCCAGCTAGACGTCAATTTTAGGTTCACCTTTCTTTCCAGAGTCGCCACAGGTATACTGGACCAGATATATTGCGGGATCTAAAATGTGATAACTATGAAAGATCTAAAGGTGAAATAAGATTATCAGGTGGTTAAGACCAAATTCACAAAGCGCGAACGAAGACAACCTTCTCAGGTGGAGCCTCCAAAAAAACTAAATGCTGTTTATTATGTTACCAAAAATGTTGCCCCGGTGTAGATGCACCTCAACAATGCTGCCAATATGCTGCCGACATTTATTTGATGTTTACCGCTCACTAACGGGAAACCGTCAACATGTCGCCAATATTTAGAACTGATTTTCACGTTTTTGTTGACGATTGTGCTATCAACACTTGTTTCCAACAATGTTGCTGCGGAGTGGATGCAGCTTTCTTAGCTAATGTGGAACGGTGCAAAAAATAGACAAATTACGGCAAATGTTTATATGCTAAGCAATCCCATGATAGTAGGTTAGAAAGATCGTATTCTTTATTTTAATACTAAGCGCTGATTATTAATTGGCTGTTATAATAGCTTAGAGCCATCTTAGGTGGGGGACCAGAGCGGCCCTGGCTTCTCTTTAGAAGAAACCTCGTAGAAGAGTCAAAACTAAACATTAACTTTAAAATATTCATTAACTATCAAACAGTTGAAAAGAAAGTATTTTTTAAGTTTAGAGAAAGCCACGTCCGTACTTATTGGCAAGTCATAGAACGCAGGGTGGATTGAGAGATAAGGCCTCTGCCTCACAGCTAGAGATAAGAAGTAAACATTTTTACTCGTATTAATCTTTTATTGTCTAGATCTTACTTATAGTTTACAGGTCCACCCAGTGGATTAAAGGGTCTATGGAAATGGAATTTCGAGGGTCCCCTTCACACACAAAAATTAACTCAATTTAGTGTTGAAATATTATGTTCGTAAATCTAATGTAATTGTGTGCATGTAAAAAATATATAGCCTTCGTTCAATAACTTCCTCCACAGTTTTATTTTTATCCTTATCAAGCATCATTTTTGTCCGAGCGTTAATTTAAAATCTTAAATATCTTTTGAATTTTTTAAAGAATGATGTTAATTTTTACGGAAAGCCAAGTATTTGACATAAACACCGACAAGAAATTCGTGCAATGGAAAAATATCAAAATATTAGTATTTATCAATAAACTCCATCAAACTACCCGTAACTTATGAAAGGAGCACAACAAGCGTTGATTCATAGAATCAACACTCTCTACATCGCCCTGGAACAGGGATGGCTGACCGCCCTAGCAGCTAGCGGAGGAGTTGCGGGGGACCTGACCATCTTCAACTCCCGTCACCGCAGATCCAATACTACAAGGAGCAGCCCGGCTACCAGCAGTCACTCAGGGGACGCAGAATATAAATAAGAAATGGGCACACAGACATCTGAGAATACTGGTCCCATATATGTTATTGTAAAGCATGTAAAGTCCGTTCACGGTAGTAATTGTTTTCTGAAAGGCCTTTTTCCCTACCAGAAATCTATTATATAGTAGGATATTGGTAGTAAAAACCTTTCAGAGAGTAATTCCTACCGTGAATGGAGTATTACCTTTTGTTTAATGAAGTTAGCCTAGATTGGTCCCTATGTCATTGGCGGCTATCCTCCCAGACCATACCCTTTGTTTTCTGTGTTTAAAAATGTACTTTAAATCAATCTTAATGAACGTGGATTGTGAATGTGGAAAACTCGTTTTCGTGAAATAGAAATATTTGTGTGGTTGGGGCCTCGATTAGTGAGACCCTGGGTAAAACTGACCCATTTGCCCCCCATCAGTCAGTGCTTAACACAGCCGTACTCTCTCAGCGGATAAATCCGTCATTTAGAGAAAAATGTATGCGTTGTACTCTGGACTTAATAATAATAATAGTATTATTATTATTATTGTTATAACCAGAGCGGTTAGTAAGACGTGGTGCTAAATAATTACAATTCCACTAAGCTATGCCATAGGGACCAGCACAATATTTTAGGGCATCCCCCCCATCCCTCGATCCCAAGACATGTTGTAAATAGTCAGTATGTTTGTGTGAACTTCTGAGTAAATCCACGCGCATGTGCATTTTAATTAGTTGGGACGCGCGGCTTGTTTCTTTGTGACTACTGATGTGGGCTAAATATTACTACATGTGCTTTCTAATTAGTGTAGCGCAGGTACTCTGAAAATGGGGGCGCGCTTCCAGGAAATAATTTTAAAATTAAGTCAATAATTGAAAATATTTTTTTATTATATTACGATCCCTTTTCCAAAGCCTTGATTAGTGGTGTGTGTAACCATTTTTTTATAGCTAGATAGTATTTATTAATGAATCGCATCTATAATGATTAATTGAATCAATATTAGAACTGTGATCAATAAAAAATTAAACATGTATATAATTTTTTTACTAAATGTATATCCAAAATTAAAAACAATCAGACAACGTTTGAATTTTGTCAACAATGAGGTTACCTTTAAACACAAAATTAAATGAAATAGTATTAAAAACCACTCACATATACCAGGACAGTATAGAAAATTATTTAAAATTATTGTCTCGTTTGAGTAGTCGACGAACATTTCCGTGAAATTACTATAAGTAGAAATAGTTTTTATTGGAACCAAGCTCGTATAGGACTTATTAGAAGCAAGTGAACCCTAGTGGGAACTGGCTCCTGGAAGTATTTTCGTGTAGAGACGCGGGTTCAGATCAGAGGCAGGTCTACATGAACACTTAACATGTGCTTCGAGTCTTTCTTGAATAGTTGTGTATAAATTCCCCTAGTATGAAGAGTATTGCGCCTTATACTGAACGGCCAACACTGTGGTTCACTCAAAAGAAGATTATGGTATGGTAAGAGTATTGCGCCTTATACTGAACGGCCAACACGGTGGTTCGCTCAAAAGAAGATTGTGGTATGGTAAATTGTTGCTTTACATAAAATATATCTCCAAATATTCAACAGTCTCAGCATTTGCAACAAAATCCAGCCTATTGATTCACCCTGCTGTAACGTTGTCTATTACAACATTGTTTATTCAAAACTTTGTCAATAGTCTCTGACCCTCGTTTTACTTAACGTTGTCCCTGACTGGCTACAATATTGTTTTTCATCTGATTAAATCAAGCGTCAAGTTTGAATCGTTTGACAAACACCTGAGTAGCTAGTGGGATTGACCAGATCACTACGTCACACCGCGAGATAGTATTGTGATTTTTATCGTTATTTCCCCTCCTCCTTCCCCCTCCTCCTGGTCATGTCCTCCCCTCTTCCCCCTACCACCTGGCCTACCAACCCAGGACATGTTGGTTCTTGATGATTAATTATTAATGATTGTTAATAATTATTGTTAATTGATTATTGTTAATTAATTAATTGGTAGGATAGAGGTGTTGTAGTTTATTATGGCTGATGGGGGTAGAATGAACATTGGCTCTTCTGTCACAAGGCTCTGTTGGACTTCCAGCACGAAACTCGTGCTATGGCTGTCGGGGCTAGAGTGTGATAAATGGGTCCCCCTGCCTTGAGATCCCCTCCTCCTTTGCAACCCTGGCGCCAGTCCGGCGGGTCGACAAGACAAGCCAGGACAAGAATAGATCGTGACTTCTGCAACATGGGTTTTCTCAATGGCGTCATCGCAACCCCTGGGTTTTTCAACGCTAGAGAGCATTGACACAGCTCTAATTATTCAAAATCAGGGGCCACGGAATCCTCAGTTCGGGGCCACTGTCCCCGGCACAAATGTCTACTAAAATTGTTTGTTTGGTATCGTCTTTCACAATGCACGGATGTGTGTATCCGTCATGGACCGGAGGAGTAAGGTAGAATTGCTCCAGAGTTTATGTTGTGTGAGGGAGAGTATAAAACCATCCTCCCCAGATCGTGATATGAATCCACGACCTCCAACTGCAATATCGTGTACCCAACCCCAATACCTATTAAACAACAAAGAAATTTAATGTTTCCGTATATAAAAAATCAAAAGTAATACAATTATTTAATGGCCGTATATATATGTTGACGAAATAATAAATAACAGGGCTGAATACATGACGACAGTATAGCGGGTCGTCAATCTAAGAATAGATCGTGCCCACGAATGATGGCGCATTGGTTTTCCCTGGCGCCAGGTTGGCGGACAGACAAGGCAAGTCAGGACAAGAATAGGTCGTGACGTCGGCAACCTGGGTTTTCTCTGGCACCAGCATGGCGATCCAAACAGACTAGTTGAGACAAGAATAGATATTAAGGTCATTGACCCGGGAAACGGGATTTTCCCTGCCGCCAGGTCGGTGGGCAGACAAGTCGAGACAAGAATAGATCGTGACCCTGTTCTTCTCGTGACATCGAATGATGGAGGGTATAAAGAGGGGCCCCCACTTAGTTGTATATTTATAAGCGTTTGTAGAGTAGCTCAAGATGGACAAGTTACAGCAGCTGGTAAATATTATTGACGCAGTACAGACCGTAAAATTGTGTGATCTAACCGTAGATCAAAATTATTCGGTGGATAAATTAAAAGCGGTCAATACAAAGTTCTGGAGACGCCTAATAGCCTATCTAGACGGCGAGTTTTATGTATTTTTACCCTGTCGTCTTGGTACTCTAGCAGATGAAGACGTGTGTGAGTTAAATAAAGAAAAACTGGTATTTACCTGCACCGGAGTAAAACCCGGTTCACCTACCATTGTGAACTTTGAACGCGTTTAAGAGACGTGGCAGTTAACAACAACATCGGGCAGCGGGGCCGTTAATACATGTGCAACGTGGACCCTACAGATCGTTTAGCTCTCAGGTATGCTCACCACGTCTAGATCCGGCTATATTAATTTAATGTTTGTGGGTCATACGATTGAGGGGCGTGTCTATATGACGGTAGAGAATGTTCACAGTGTGGCGGTGAGTGATAGACATGTAATTTACAAAGTAGAGGATCGAGGCTACATAGAGTTTTGCGACTCTACCTGTAACACGATAAGAGCGATAGAAGTACTACCCTACGATAGAATTGAGGAAGCGTACATGTGTGATATGACGTGCGCAGTGTATAATTTCCGCAAGGGGGACGTTTTGGCTGTGTTGCCACGGCCGCCACCGCTTCCCTTCCAAGCTCCGCACCACCCGGCACCTAACTTCACGACACCACCACCTCCGCCCCCAGAAACACAAGCGTACACACACCCAGAGTCACAGGCGTACCCGCCCCCAGAGTCACCCGAGTACCCACCACCAGAGGCGTCTACCTACCAGGCATCAGACTCGCCCGAGTACCCTCCACCAGAGTCGTCTACCTACCAGTCAGCAGAGTCACCTGAGTGCCAACCACCAACGAAGGAGGTAAAGTCCGAAGAACCCGTAAATCTCGAGGATTAAACAATTTACCAAAATTATTCAAATGTTAAAATTATAGGTGAAACGCCCGTCGACTACATACTCAGTCTGGGCAGTTTTGGTAACGTTTTCCTTCCAAATTCAATCTATTATTTGGATTTTAAGCGCTTTAAATCTAAAGCACGCTGTATGATATATATTGGAGGACAAAGTGTGATGTTTAAAAGTGAATTAATAAACTAGACGTACTCTGCTGCCATCATCGGAGCTAGCGGTGACATTTTGAAAAAAAAAATAGAGTTTGTGAGTAGAGCGAGTGTTTATTTCTTTTGCTAAATCTCCAATTGACAGTATGCCATTTAATTGCTGCATTTGTGATGGATCCTACGCGGAGCTCTCCAATCTTATTCGGCACAAAATTCAATGTCATCAAACACCTCCAAATGCTGCTCACCAGGATACCATTAGGGAGGAGGAGGTCTTATACAATGCGTTAGACCTGATCGAGAAAGAGGAATACAATCGTGTCAAGTGCTTAAACGAACTTGAGAAAAACAAAAGTTATAACGTTGTGCTATCGGAAGAGACCCCAATGAACCTAATGTTATTGTGCTTGAGCTTGTTGGAAGAGTAAGATTGTCAGGTAAAAACTGTGGATACATTGTCGATATACGCTATAGCACCTCTCAACGTGTCTTGAACTATTTTGGAGAGGGCTCCTACTCATTTTCTAGATGGTAGACGTCTTTTTTATGTTTTTTCCTTGCTATGTTTGGGTCAAAAGACCTAAATAATATTGCTGCTTGTTGTTGTTATAAATGTTTTAAATTAATCAATTGCTGACTGTCAATAAAAAACTAGCAATAAAATGTCGTTATTATTTTTTAAATCCTTAAAATAAGTTGGTTGGAGAATCAAAGACCTGAAGGTGACGAAAACATTGTTGTGACTTAGATTGCTACCCAAAGAGAAATTAAAAGGGTCTTATCCATAGTAAAATTATAGTTTTATAATAAATATATATTTACGCGTATATCTTACCCCCCTTAATGTGAACAAACCAGTACACGTACTAAGATACGTAGGTAATAAATATATGTAAGCCAAAGGTTTCAGGGTTCGATTCTAGTGTCAAGGTGTCATTTTTTAAAAAAATATGGTATGTATTAAAATGTCGAAAACTCTTTAGGAGAAAATACTAATATATATTAGAGGTCGAATAAAGGAGGCAGCAGCTTTCTCATCACGGCGTGTGAAGCGTTAGGATGTCTTCCCACTGCGCCAAGTGTCCAGAAAGAATGTAGCTCTCTCTCTCTCTCTCTCTCTCTCTCTCTCTCTGTGAAGGGAGGTTTGAGACTTGTATTTGTCTGTTAATAGAGTTTTGATTTAATCTATATCGCATGGCTAGCGTCAATGGTCAAGCCGTCTAATGAATCGCCTGTCCATGAGGCGTTAGCATGTCTGTCCACAGAGCCAAGTGTCCGGGCTTCAATTCCCATTATGACTGAAAATGCTGGTTTAAGGGGAGAACGGGCTTTGTACTTAACTAATACACCAATTGAAGCAAAGAGACGGTCTTACACTCATTTTAGTTTTTTTTTATAATATTTATTAACATAAATAAAAGTTTCCACAAATATAGCTCAAACCATAAAAATGGTACTAATAATTATATATAAACATTGTTTTAAATATTATTCATGTAATTATTTCTAATATATTTCCGCTTGGGGAACTCCGATCGAGTAACAATAATAACGTAGTTTATAAGTCTAATTGCAGTGTTTTTAATGAAACAAGCAAATTATTAGTTATCTAAATAAATAAAATATACCCAAATGTGAATGTGATTTAATCTATGTCGAGAGCTAGCGTCAATGGTCAAGACGCCTAATGAATCACCTGTCCGTGAGGTGTTAGCATGTCTGTCCACAGAGCCAAGTGTCCAGGCTTAGATTCCCTGTATGACCGAAAATACTGGTTTAAGGGGGAATAGGCTTTGTACTTAACTAGTACACCAATTGAAGCAAAGAGATAGTCTTACACTCATTTTAGTTTTTTTGTAATATTTATTTACATAAATAAAAGTTTTCACAAATATAGCTCAAACTATGAAAATGGTACTAATAATTATATATAAACATTGGTTTAAATATTATTCATGTAATTATTTATAATATATTTCCGCTTGAGGAACTCCGTTCGAGTAACAATAATAACATAGTTTATTAGTCTAATTGCAGTGTTTTTAATTAAACAAACATATTATTAGTTATCTAAATAAATAAAATATACCCAAATGTGAAAAAAAATCAATTACCATATTATTCTATAATAATATCTCTGATTGAAATAGAGGACCAAATAATAATTACTATGTTTAATTCATAAAAAGCAAACACAACATTTTGTTGATCACAATAACTAATCTGTAAATATAAATTTTGAACCAAAATTTTTCTAATATATATTTAATAAAATTTAAATTTTCAAAAAAAATTTTTAATGAATTTTCAAAAAAAAAGGTTGTAATGTATTGATTTGGATTAATCTAAATTATGTAAAAAGTCATGGATGAAGGTAATTTTTCTTTAAAGTAATATAGGTAGAGTATCCTTTTAAGATTCATCCATGAACAAACACGCGTTTCTCAGAATGAGGTGAAAAGGACTTCACCCTAAAATATATTTTTTTATACCTTCTTTCTTGTTAAAATATCTACTGCGTTGCTTCCTGTTAAAGGAAAAAGTTCATAGTATTTGGTAGAACACGCCATTTCTTTATACCAATAAGAAGCTAGCTCTCACAAAATGTGTCGCCAGGACTCTGTCTATTGGTTAGTTTTTACTTTGTTGACCAAGGGAGAAAATGCAAGGGGTATGTCATATATAGACCATAGTGCGTATGTTTAAATACAGTACAGTATAGCAGTATAGCTATTGCAATTGTCACAACGACGACGATGAGGAGGACAATCTCCGGGACCTCGCTCACGCACGAGTCAGTCACAGTCTAACACATTAAAATATAAGTCACTTCAATATCACAAGTGTGCAGTGATAAGAAACATTTAATTGAAATATGTGCAAATAATTTACTGGTGTAATTAAAATAAACCATGTGTGAAAAAACAGCCAACAACATTTCTCTTTCTTTAATAATATTAATACCGATTTAATTAGTTCTCGAACACGGGGCTATAGACAGCTGATTAAACGGTATATTTTCCGTACAGTGATGATAGGCGCTCGATCACGGAGCTTAAGACAACCTAAAGTCATCACATCATCTTTTATCTGGGAATTAATCCGTTGTGTATCAATTGACGCCCGAAGCGGGGCGATTGATCACATTGTTTTTATTATTGACGCCCAAAGCGAGGCGCTTTTTAACCGATAGAATTACAAGGTTATACTTATTTGTCATTAAAAAAAACCTTCCCCCATAGATTTTTCCTGTTAATTTAAAAAAATCATAACTTTCTATATATTGTTGCAAGTAAACTACGCTTAAAATATTTTATTTTAGATAAATAAATAAACTCTATTATTGATAATGTAAAAGAGTTCCAGTGATACCAAGAAAATCATTTGGGATCAAATAGTTAGGCTCATTTTGTAAAATATCGAATTTAAAAATTAGTCACCGGCTAGCTAGCTAGCTAACTATATGAGTTGTATTCCCACAAGAACAAATATAGTATTAATTGTCAAATTGAGCAGCTCCCCTTAAAAAATGGTTTTGTCGTACAGCTAAGATATATTTAAAATTAATTAGTAATAACTATAATATTTAGCACCGCTTCTTACTACCCGTTCGGGCTATACACCATGTGTTAGTAAAATTGTCATAATACCACCAGGTATTTAAAATACTAATGTTACATTTATTGTAATACAAAAGAGGTGGAAAGAAGCGGAGTTAGACTATATATGTAAAGTAAAACTTAAGTCATATATACTAAGGTCATTTGGACAATGTTTGTTATAATAAAAATGCTTTCTACGTATTTCAGACAATATTGTGACTTATAAGAGGTGAACTGAGGCCACTAATATTTGGAAATCCTTTTCGTCAACATGATTTCACCCAACTCGGTGTCTATGTGATCTAACACGCTACTCTCGCAGGTGTTAGTTTGATTTTTATCAAATCACGCGAGTGAGATTAATGTTGTTGTCTATTTAAGCGTCTTATTATCAGGGATATCCCCATATTTACAGGGTTTCCCACCCTCCCTCCACGCAGATGAAGGTACATTTTTTCTACTCGTCAGTTTTAAATGAACACTATGGAAGATTATCAAAATGTATATGTTTTAAGTGATGCTCTACTTTTAGCAGACGTCTTCGAATACGTTCGCTCTTTGTGTTTTGAGTATTATAAATTATACTGTATACAATTATTTAGAAGTGTTCGTTAAGTGGAGTTCCGGATCTCTGCTAATTAGTATCCCCTTATACCCTCGCAATATATATAGGACAGCCAGTGACGTAGTATGGTTCAAGGATATTTTTTTAAATGGGCGGTCAAGTCTATGGCATGTGTGAGCAGTTTACTTCTCTCCTTTTCATTCAAATGTGGGTACATTAAATTCCACATCTAATATCGACTAGCCAGTGCAAGATTCCGATCTTCAGGATTGCTAGATTCCTGAGAGTACATCAGCACGGTTGAGGCACTACTTTTAAATTAGTAGAGTGACATTCTTACTTAGTACAGGTGGTAGAGATTGTATCTTAAATGGGTAAAACTCTCTCTTCTCGAGTTCACTTGTGGTCAATTCCCTCATGGAGGAAATTTAGATCTTGCAACAAACCTTAGCGGGAGTTGTTAACCCTAAACTTATTTTTGTTATAAATATACTCATGAGCATATTTCAAATTGTAAAAGCGAGCCATATCGTTGGGTGCACCTGTCCCCAGACAAATTTGCTTTGCGCTTGTAAAAGAATGTATAACTATCTTTCTCTCTGTGTGTGAAGGGAGATTTGAGACTGGTATTTGACTGTTAATAGAGTTGTGATTTAACCTATGTCTGAGTGGCTAGCGTCAATGGTCAAGACGTCTAAGGAATCACCTGTCTGTGAGGCGTTAGCATGTCTGTCCACAGAGCCAAGTGTCCAAGATTCGATTCTCCATATGGCTGAAAATGCTGGCGTAAGGGGGAATGGTCTTTGTGCATATCTAGTTCACCAATTGAAGCAAAGAGACGGTCTTACACTAATTTTTTTTTCTAGATACACACGTCAGGGGCTCAAAACCTTATATTAGCCCCATGTCATGATGTTTTGCTGGGAGAGCGGATTCCAGTAAGGTGCTTCCCTGTCTCACTCTCCACGCAAAAGCAGGGGCTCACTTCCTTGTCCTTTCATTGTTTCAAAATAAATAGCTTCGGTGTTCAAACGCCAGCCAAACATTCAGACGGTGCCCCCACTTAAGTACTTGTACAGAAACTTCCCTAGAATATGCTGGAGATGGAAACATTGTTGTGACTTTAGATTGCCGCCCAAAGAGAACTGAATGTTTCAACTTAGCCATAATGTTTGAGACTGAGCTTCTCGGATAGGCGAGAGAGAGAGAGGGAGAGAGAAGGATGTATCCATTAAAACACAAACATAACAGTTTTATAATATTTATTCACACATATCTAATTTAAAAAAAAAAAACACAGCATTTTGTTGATCCCAATAAACACTTTGTAAATATAAACTTTAAATCAAATTGTTCTAATAAATTATTTATAAATTAGTAAAATCTCTAGAACAGTTTGTAAAATATCTAATTTTAAAAAACAGTATTTTGTTGATCCTAATAAACACTTTGTAAATATAAACTTTAATTCAAATTGTTCTAATAAATCATGTGTAAACTAGCAAAATCTCTAGAACAGTTTGTAAAATATCTAATTAAAAAAGAATTTTGTCGAACCCAATAAACACTTTGTAAATATAAATTTTAATCAAATTAGTTTAATAAATTTTGTGTAAATTAAAAAAATCTTTAGAACAGTTTGTAAAATATGTCATTTTAAAAAACACTACATTTTGTTGATCCCAATAAACACTTTATAAATATAAAATTTAAACCAAATTGTTCTAATATATTTAAATTTTCAAAAAAATAATTTATCACATTGTTTCACTTTATATTTACATAGCTATTAAAATAAAGAATTTAAAACAGTTTTGGAAAAAAATGAAAAGAAAATGGTGCACCGTTTACTCATTATATATATTTAAGTCAAAATAATGCGGCATCATTTTGTGCATCACGGTGTCTGTATCTATCTTTGAATAAGCACATGGCGAAGGGGTTGCTATGTCTATTGTTAAGGATCCTGAAACAGTGCGACCTATCCGAACCCCCGAAGGTTCCACACTAAAATTAGTATTGAGTGCCCCTGAGGTATCTGGAGCCGCTTGAGGCAGTGCGTCCAGAGGTCCCTTAAGATCTGCATGTCCTGCAGCGAGCCATCTGGAGAAGCTGGAGGAAGTTGTGGAGGAAGCGTTTCCAGGTCCTGGGTGTCCAGGTCGTGCATGTTCAAGGGTGCCCCTGGGATTTGGGTAGAGCGCCGCTCGTCCTCAGGAACATCAGTGCCTGGAGGCAGTTGCTCCCTTAAACGCTGCCGGCGGACAGCGTCGGCCAGATAGGCGACCATAGTCGCCACGAGATTGTAACACTGTCCTTAGTCTTCCCAAAAGAATAAGGCTGGCGCACAACATAAATTAACCATAAAAAAGGAAACAATAATTGCAGAGGAGCCGATAGGATAATAACGAAAAGCAAATAGGCCGACTCTGGTCTATTCTCTTTCTGCTTCCATGAACCCACACTTGAACTATTTCAATCTATATATTACAGGTGCAAGCGATGGATATATCATAAAAGTTTGATAAAAATTAATATGTCAAAGATAACGTTCTAGTTTTATTGATGATAAATATTGAACAGTATATGTGAAATATGAAGCTATGACAAAACAAGAGTTGCGGGAACTTTCAGTAACCATGAATGGGTTACAATTCAATGTAATATATAAGATTATTCCAAAGGGTAGTAAGAAATATAATTTCCTCCATAACAATATAAAACTTTAGGTGCCGTATGGGCTATACTTTTCTAATACCTTGTTCATGAGACCATACAATATTTTCCTGCCACGCAGGTAATAACATTCCTTACGCAATAATAAACTTTCCCTGCCATATAGGCAATAAGTTACAAGCGTTACTTTGACAACAATATATTTCTGCCACTCAGGTAATAACATTTCTTACGCAACAATAAACTTTCCCTGCCATATAGGCAATAAGTTACAAGCGTTTATTTTGACAACAATATAACATATTTCTGCCAAGCAGATAATAACATTTCTTACGCAACAATAAACTTTCCCTGCCATATGGGCACTAAGTTATAAGCATTAACTTTGACAACAATATAATATGTTTCTGCCACGCAGATAATAACATTTCTCTGCCACACAGGCAATAAACGTCTAATCTCTCAAAAGTGATTTATAAACAGATATTAATGACATCACAAGAACCCTAATTGTTTTAATGCTCTGAAAAAATAAGTATCGTTCATGTGGGCAAGAAAATATACCGAATATTAGATAATATTTGTCAAAGAGGTAATCGAACAGGGACTCCCTCTCGCCCGTGGTGCCACGATATTAGAGAATATTTGTCAAACAGAAAACCGTATCGGGACTTCCTCTCACAGGTAACGTACAACCCTCAGACCCTCTAAAGAGCAGTAGCGGTTTTTCCACGCTGATAGTTTTGTTTCAAAATATGTCAACAAAAAGTTTGGGAGAAGGTTAATTACGACAGCGAATTACAAACACTTTAGCCAAAGGACAGATAGTTTTCTCTATTATCTACCTTCATTAGCCGGGCAAGTCAGTCATACAAATAATAAGATGTGTTATTATTATTAGCAGGCCGTCCTACTACCAGTCCTGGTTATACACACTTACGCATCGTTAACCTAGCACTTTAAACATATAGCGGCACTTAGTATCATAATATACTAGCGAATACGCATTTAAATCAAGCACCTCTAATCTAACACATAGTAAATTAATGAACCAGATAATATCTGATAAACGGTTAGCTCAAACATGGTTTATGAATAGATTAAGCACCTAGACTTTAAAGGTGTATTTTTTTAAAGAGTCGTTTAGAGCAGGCGCAAATTTAACCCTAACAAATAAACAACCAACTTAAAATTAAATGGTTGAATCAATCCTATAATGTCCGATAACCGATAAAACTATAAGTTTGACTCAAACATGGATTATGAATAGATTAAACAAATGCTAGCTTTTAGAACAGTCACAAATTTAACCCTTGCAAATAAACTTACAATTTAAAATTAAAAATCAAATACTTTTTAAGCTATGTAACAGAAGAGAATGGAAATACCTTGTGTGGATGATGAGGATGAATTTTCCATTGTATTTATTAATCAGCCGCTCCGTAACGTGTTTATTTCACTTGACGAAGAAGAAGGCAGGGGGGTTGCTTGAAACTCATCCATATATATATATATATGAACCAAAATTCTCTTTCGCCAGAGAACCAACGCCCTCCTTTCTAATTTACATCGAAAATAGAATCGGAAAAATACGGAAGGTCTCACCAATACTTGAGCAATATTAGTTTTCAGCCGCACTTATTGTGTGAAATATTGGCTCGGTACAGTTGAAATTTTTAAAAAAACGCACGTTAGTAACGATAAAAATTATAGCTTATTGTCTTTATTCTTTTTGCTCAAATCGTTAATGAATGCCTCCCTGGAAACAGTCAAATCTGATTATGAACCATAAAAATAAAAGCATTACCAGTTACCAAGGGGGTTGTTCTTTACTATACAGACAAATTTTCATACAAAGCGTCATTAAGGTGTCTTTTTTTCTTCAATTCCTGAGCTATTAGCGTAATTAGTACTTAAGCGCGTATATGGGACTAAAATGAGTAGAGTTCATGTGTGTCAGTCAGATCTTTTGAGTTAGCACAAACTATGTGTGTTTTCCACTTTCCCTCTACGAAATTGGGGGTACACGCACGTGCACAAGTGGTCGCACATACCCCCTTAGCACAGAATGAATAAGCATGGTTTAGCAAATGGGTGGCGCACAGGGAGGGGGTTGTAATCTCTCGCGACACTGTCAGCCATAGAACATAGAAACCAATGGCGCGAAAGCTACTTTGTGGTCAAAGATAAATTAGTTTGCAGTCAATTTAAAAGTACCTTCATATGAAAATTTGATTGTATCGGAACTGTCTTAGTATTAGACAGGGGCAATGTCCTTACAGTTCAGTAAAAGTATTTTCAAAGTTATAACTATCAGCCCGGAAATAGTGTTTTTCCGCTTTAAGAGCTAATCACGTACCAGATGTAAGTACGTTTTCGCCGTTACTTTAATTGCCTTCTCAATTGACTTCAATCAGGGTGAACTCGTAGCAACCCCACCACAGTAATGGAATTTTGTTCCAGCGCAATGGGGCATGCCGTCTAAATTTCAGACTTAGCTAATTCTGTCGGGCGGTCTATAATGGAAATGGCAAGTTCAATTATTCTATAACTATATTTATCTTTTAAATTATTTTATTTTTAAAACATTTAGACGAATCACCAAAATCCAAATGTAGACACATTAAACCAAGTCATGATCCCTTATGAACCCACATGATCCCTTATTATAGGATGTAATCTTATACAATAAAAGGCTAATGGTTTATTTTGTGAATATTAATTGAGATTCTCATTTATTAGCAAAGGGAATGATAGCAAGATTAGAGCAAGTCATGCAAGTATTTATCTTAAATAAGGTTGTGTGAACCTGGATTTGAAGCCCTATTTTTGTTCATTAACATATTGACGGGTGACCAGCCAAACATGCTCCATTCTTGTAAAAGAATGTTATATCCCTCTCTCTCACTGTGTGAAGAAAGGATTCAGACCCGTATTTGTCTATTAATAGAGTTTTCGATTTAATGTCTGCTGAGTGTCTCGTATAAATGGTCATGAGGTCTAAGAAGTCACCTGTATATGTGATTTTAAGAATTCTAAACATTTTTCCGGGTTACAACACAATTTTTTTATTAGATATAATGCACATTGTGAATATATTATGTCCTTTCAAGCACACGGGACAATTATGGGCATTCTTTGAGATGATGTGAATGGTTTCTCATTTAGTGGAAGGTAGCGGGGTTTCAAGTACCTGTAAAGTTAGCAAACATGTCAAAAGTCCCATGTTCGAATCTTAGGAGAGACAGAACGCTATATTTCTTGCCGGACCCGATTTCGATTCCTGTGTAAGCATGAATAATAACTTTGACTATTTGAAACCATCTTGCAAGAAAGAAAGAAATATTCCGTATATACCAACTATTTTTTAGGTGGGCGTGAGTGGTTCGAATCTCGTTAGGGTGTACTGAGGATGATTTTCCACTCGCAAACGTGGGTACAATTACCACTCACAAATACGTTCATTTTTCCTATCCCACTATTAACTAGATGGCGCACAATGAATACATGTGAATATAAGTTTGGCTTATCATAGAGTTGTACAAGTTAACGTGTCACAGAGTAATAGGTTAATTTCTCCTTCTACCGTCTTGAATTTATGTCTGACCCTGTTTGTGAGCTTGCCTGGATAGACCCACTGCTAACGTTGCCTAGCACATTTAGGGAGGTTTTCCATTCTCCCTCTACGCACGCTACTTGATTATTACGGCATATAAATATGTGAGAGTAGATAAAGATATAGCAAACGCAGGTACCACAGGTACTTGCGGTGCTCGTACAGACTTTCTAGGACTCTCAGCTATGTAAACTAGCTGTGTTTTCTACTCTCCCTCTACGCAATTGTGGGTACACGCACACTACTTGATTATTACGGCATACAATGTATCCAGATTTTTTTTCTTAATACCTGTTCTCACGCATATATTTATTATGCCAAAACCCAATTTCCTCCCATCTTTAGCATTCTAGTCTATTGTGAGAGTAGCGCCTTAAACCGGGTGGTCATTCTTTCAACTACGAGCAATTCTAAGCTAGATACGGATGAATTGCAAACGCCACATGGATTTTTTTCACTCGCGCAAATGTCGGGTGCATTGAAGTGGTCGTTACTCGCCCCTCAAGGCCCTATGTAAGTCCTATTAGTCGCCATAAATCTTCCAGCAGCTGCTTTAATTTGAATAGTTTGATATAGTACAAAGAATGTATCAGTCTGCTAGTAAACACAATATAATATTTAGTCACAAGAGAATGTCTACCTATCTGGACAGTTATTATGTTATGGTCAGATAAATAACTCGAGTGCTGAACAATAACGTTCATGTAGCGGTTAAAAAAATACTTTGCTTAAATTAAATTAATAAAAAATGGACAGCATTTGTAGTTGTCACCACAAAATTTGTATAAAAATCCCCCGCCTCAATACACCTGACAGGGATCAAAACCCAATTTTCTCCCATCTTTAGCAGTCTAACGGTTTAGCAATCGGTGGTGCACACGGGTGGCGCCAAAACCTACCCTCCATCCACGCAGATGAAGGTACATAGTTTTTATTTTTCAAATCACGTCGAGGGAGATTAACGTTGTTGTCTATTTCCGCATCTTATTATCAGGGATATCCATATGATTTCTCACGCAAATCGTCACTTATTCCGCTCTTGCATCGTACGATTGCCTACTCTGGTGCTAGTTGATTATTTTGTTATGAGATCGCGCGACAAGTTTGATCTCTGATAATGGAATATTGCTTTAGCAGAGAGAGAGACAGAACAGAACACTATTATTATATTGTTTTTATGAATAAAACACTTATTAATTGGTCAGAAATATTGTTCTCTGAAAAAATAACATTCATTTAATATTTTTATGACAAACGACCATCACCGGTAAAAAGATCTATCCCCTGAGACCAATTTTAGCCCCTATATCTTCCTTCTATCTGTTTCAGGTTCCTTTCTAGGGTGGTGGAACACCTGGTGTGTGTGTGTGTGTGTGTGTGACACTATGTAATTACGATTGAGTTTACATTTTAGAAACAGGTTTTGATCATAGTTACGGGAAGGTCGGGGTTTTATTACGCCACAAGATTTTTTTAGTAAATTTTCATAACTCGTTTTCCAATTCCAACTCGGGAAAATTGAGATGCTTTCCCTTAGTAAATCTGGTAGCGACAAACAGGGTGTGTGGATGTGTGAATGTGTAAATATTCCACGGTCTTTCGCTTTTTACATGCAGTTTATTATAAATATACATAATAGAAACTCACTGTTCTCTTACATTATCAATAATGCATTTTATTTATCTGAAATAAAATAAGTGTAGTTTTCTTGCGACAGTATATAGAAAGCTCGGATTTAACAGGAAAAATCTAATATTTCGGGTACTTCACGTATAATTCAAATATTAGAACCGAACGGGTAGTAAGACGTGGTGCTAGATATTTGATTTTAAAAGGGCCAGTTGAGAATTATATCTAGAACATGTCCACTTTCATGGGTTGTGCGAGATGGAGCGATAATTAACGGTATTTCACAAGCAGGACCTGGGGCGACTTTGTGTGCGTGTGTCACTATCTATTCCTGGCAATACCAATGTGTCGAGGTTAATGCCTGGCTCATCAGCCCCGGGATTAAAAACCCCAGCTCTGGGGGAAGGGGTGGTTCATCACCCCCAGAATGAACAACCCAAGCTCTGAGGGAGGGGCAGGAGGGAGATTTCTAGTGTTCATGACCGGCAGTCAGAGGAGGGAAATGAAAGGAAGGGATTGGCCGTCAGACGTCAGGCTGCCTTTGGGGGAGATGTTTCTCAAATAGTACAGCGCGAGGTTCGTGCTGCTTGTTCCGGGACAGTCCATTGTGGTGGAAGAACCAATGTTCATTCTAGGCCTGTCAGCCGTAGTACAAGCTTCGTGCCGAGCTCTCCTGCCGAAACGTCAAGGACTGTATGCCCATAAATAAACTACAACACCCTAATCAATGAATAAAAACTCCAACACCTCTATCCTACCAATTAATTAATTAACAATAACCAATTAACAATAATTTATTTATTTATTAATAATCAATTAACAATCATCAAGAACCTACATGTCCAGGGTTGGGGGTTGTAGCAGGGAGGTCAGGAGGAGAGGAGGTGGAGGGGGGAAGAAGGGGGCAGGAGGAGGGAGAATAACGGTAAAACTCACAATACTATCTCGTGGTGTGAAGTAGTGATCTGGTCAATCCCATTAGCTACTCCCCTAATAACCGCCCACGCTATGCGAGTCATGCAGACCCCGTCACGAGGTGCATTAACTTGAAGAACCACTTTCAAATTTTGAATTTTTGTCTATGTCAACAGTTAGTTTTAGTTTTATACCGTTTTCTACCAAAAACAAAAAGTTTTATACCCCCACCATTTGGAGTGGTTAGCATATCAAAATTGCCACTCCAAATTAAAGGGTAATTCAATATTTATGATCTTGAACTTTTTTTCAATGCAAACTTTTTGTAACAATTCTGTACCGCTTTGTAACATAAATTTGGTTTGCGTATAATATCTCGCCAGATTAATCGAGATTTATAAAGTATAGTGTAATTAATATACTACCTCAAAAGCGGGTCCAAATCATTTTCATAGGGAGGAATGGGGGGTGTCATAGTTATAAATTACATAGTTACTTACAATACTAGAGTTCTGTTTAAAGCCATTTAATAGTTTCTCATTCATATTTGAGCTTATGTATTTTAAGGACTGTATGCCCATAAATAAACTACAACACCCTAATCAATGAATAAAAACTCCAACACCTCTATCCTACCAATTAATTAATTAACAATAACCAATTAACAATAATTTATTTATTTATTAATAATCAATTAACAATCATCAAGAACCTACATGTCCAGGGTTGGGGGTTGTAGCAGGGAGGTCAGGAGGAGAGGAGGTGGAGGGGGGAAGAAGGGGGCAGGAGGAGGGAGAATAACGGTAAAACTCACAATACTATCTCGTGGTGTGAAGTAGTGATCTGGTCAATCCCATTAGCTACTCCCCTAATAACCGCCCACGCTATGCGAGTCATGCAGACCCCGTCACGAGGTGCATTAACTTGAAGAACCACTTTCAAATTTTGAATTTTTGTCTATGTCAACAGTTAGTTTTAGTTTTATACCGTTTTCTACCAAAAACAAAAAGTTTTATACCCCCACCATTTGGAGTGGTTAGCATATCAAAATTGCCACTCCAAATTAAAGGGTAATTCAATATTTATGATCTTGAACTTTTTTTCAATGCAAACTTTTTGTAACAATTCTGTACCGCTTTGTAACATAAATTTGGTTTGCGTATAATATCTCGCCAGATTAATCGAGATTTATAAAGTATAGTGTAATTAATATACTACCTCAAAAGCGGGTCCAAATCATTTTCATAGGGAGGAATGGGGGGTGTCATAGTTATAAATTACATAGTTACTTACAATACTAGAGTTCTGTTTAAAGCCATTTAATAGTTTCTCATTCATATTTGAGCTTATGTATTTTTTAAACAATGATTCTTCTCTTATATTTTTTTAAATCAGTTAGTTAATATTATAAACTATTTAGAGTGGCTCATCTTCAACAATTTTTTTTTTTGTAAAACTGATCACTCTAGAAACTATGAGTAGTCTTCGCCTTGATTTTAAATAAATAAATACATTCTTTTAAGGCCTACGCCCTATAACAAAGTGTTTCTCGCATAGAAAGATTTCAAATTTGGCTGCACCTCTAAGCTATTTGGAGTGATTCTCACTTTAATTTTTTATTCTAATACTTTTTTACTTGGGGATATTTACATTACAAATCTTAAAAAAGCATAGATATCATTTAAAGTGTTTTTAAACTTTTAAACCAAAAACAAAATTTCTCCCTGCTTTTCATTCATTTAAACCACCCCACTCTGTGATTATATTAATACTTGCAGATGACATAACAAGTATTATGGTGTGGATTTCCGGAATTTATTTGGGAAAAAAAATTAAAATAGATTTGACAAAAACAAAACCACAGTTAACATTCAACATTTAATTTATTAGAAAATTATAATCAAAGTATATCTTAACAAACAACAATTTTATCAATCAAAGTATTTAGCAAAACTTTTTATTAATCGTTATATTGTGGCCGTTTTGGTAACATTAAATAAAGTATGGAATCGAACTATGGCACCACAAAGCTATATAGACAGTTATAGTAACTTGAAGAGACAAATAAATTACATTTTATAACAAAAATATTTCCAATGGATAAGGTTTTATAAAAAAAACTATCCACCCGGAAATAATATAAACAATTTAAAATCAGGATTGGGACCATTAAATTATATAAGTTTTTTTTAACTGTACTGATCGCCTAATTGAAAGGTAACCAGTAACAATTATTGAGTTTAGTGAAAGATTTATATCTATCGCCAAGACTGAAAGAGAGCATAAGTAGATAATTAATCAATACAAAAGGAGGTTAAGATAGTTATCCAAAACACGTGGTTTCCCACATGATTATTTTTAAATCATAACCCAGTTACAAAAAGGACATCATTAATTATTAAGAGAATAAAAAGGTAATAAAACATTATAAAAGATTAATTTAAAATAAAGGAGAATAGATTTACATTTACTACATTACCGATTTGTTTAAGGTTATTAATAAAAGCTATATCCAGTAGAACAGAGAAAAACAAAATAAAAATTAATAAATACAAAGAAAATAGTATTCAAACATTATACTAAATCCCCTGTTCTATTAAATTTTAAACAGCGTGGTTTATAGGATGCCGATTGATACAAAAACCATAATATAAAAAAACCAGGTCTCATGGTTGACAATTTCGCGTTACATTACGATACTACAAAAAAAATACATAATAATCGAAACCTAAAAGGTAATAATTAGACAAAATAACTACACGGAAACTTTAACTCATAACCCCAAAACTAAGAAATAAATAAAAAGGAAAAAGACTACATATTAATTTAGAAACGATTCTAGAATAAAATTAAAAAGAAGTAAGAGAACAAAAAATAGATGTCTCACGTTAATTAGATCCAAAGAGAGAATGAACGAGGGAAAGGCGTTATTTCCCTGAACAGGAAATTGTGATTTACAGATAGGCCAATCAGAGACTTGTGAGATAAAAAAGGACCCAATCATATAATACTTGAAGGCTTGACATTTTAAAAATAAAAGATATAAAAAAACATTAAGGTAAAATTACATATATAAAAAAGGTACAAAAAGATTTAATTACTTAACATATATTTAATGAGTTGTTTATAAAAGATTTTTGAAAACTTTAGTTCTGCCAATTCCCATCCAGATCACCATCCGGAACTACTCCTAATTTAAAGTTTGTCCACTAGACTTCGTTACTCGCCACTATCAGGAACTTCAAGGTCGATAGAACTTAGGTCCGTTCATAATTAACCGTACATACTCCCCCCCTCAAACTGGGGCACCACTCCGCAAGAGTAAGTTCTTTTCACACCAGTAAATAGTATTAATCAACACTGACGTTATTAAGGGATAAAGAAAAATATTACTTACAAGTTTGTAAAACCTCGCACAGTCTGCGAACAGTACCTTTTTCAATAATGGCACACTCTTAAGGGTCTTTCTTAACTATTTTTAGGCACAATATTATAATATCATGCTTCAGAACACAGACATTAACTATTATTAGTGTTCATAGGCTAAAGAGAAGTAAATCTCAGAAAAATCTAGACACATGATGAAAATTCAAAGTTCAGAAACACCAGACAAGACATCACAGTTTGTTAATAGTGTTGTCTGGAACATAGATCAACAGGTATGAAAATTTGATCATTGTTGCATGGGCCCATGCATAGAGATGAAAATCAGGAAAATTACTTTTTCCACACTGAGAGGCGTCCTTCCCAGAGCGTATTGTAGTAGTTGAGGTTTGTCACACCAAGGGATGCTCTTGGGTGATTGTGACCAAAGATAGCTGTTGGCGAGTAGACGAAGTGAAGACATCTAGAAGTAGTCCCAAGAGATATCCAGGTATCGATGTGTGGCGATCTGGGATGATTCAGAGGAACCGGCTATCCTGATACATACAAAAGAAAACCAGCAGAAACCACCCACCTATTCTCCTTTTAAAAGTTATAATAAAAAAATAGAAAATAAAAAACAAATCGGTAATCATTCATACCTTCACATTTATTTTCTTACATTCTCATACATCCATCACATACACAGTTTCCTTCCATTCATACACCCAAACACACACACTTTCACACTACTATTATCTAGATTAAGGAACGAGGTTCCTTGTCAAATTTTGAAAAAAATTTTAAAAATCCGTGAGACAACCAACAATTTTATAAAGAGATTTTAATGAAGGTCCAAGACAAATTTTGAAAATGATATCTCCTAATAAAACAATTTAAATTTAGTTGGTAAAGTTTCCGTGTATTTTTTTTATTAAGGAAAGTTTGCACTTAAAAAAAACTAATCTAATACTAACAGTAACATTCATACCCACAATCATCCAAGCAGGAAAAATTACTAAATATGAATACACAAGTCCTTCTTTACACAAAAAAAATTGTCCTGTGACCTGATTTTTTTATTAATCAGCAACCCAAAATTAACAGACATTATATTCATTAAACAAGACTTACAGTTACTAGCAACCTTCCCATAAAAACCAGAACATATTTTAAATCTTACAACATCCTATATACCACTCAACACAAGGTGACATTATAATAAACATACCACTATTAGTAAAGTATGCATTACTTTATGTTTTCTTCAAGTTATCCTTGGGACTCCAAATTGTTTTAGACAGTTACATTATTCAAATTTGGTTACAAAAAAACAAAAGGTTTTCTCTTTCTAATTTTTACAATGAGTTAAAAGGCCTCAACTGAGATACATGTGCTATCCTGACAAAACTGTTGTTTTCAGGGTAAGACAAACTTACAGAGACAGGAGTGACAAATTTACTAATAATCAAAGGTTTCGAATAAATTGAAGATAATTTTGCTGAAATATGGTCTATTTTAGAGCTCTTGTTGTACGGTCTAAACAGAACTCTATCCCCAACCTTGTACTTTACCTCTGACCTACCTTGGTCGTATCTTTTCGCCAGGTTGGAGTGAGCCTTTTGTAAAGATTCTAAGGCCGCCGCCCACTTAACATTAGCGGCAGGGTTAGGGGGACTTTCTAGAAGTTCATCAGTAAGAGACCATTGTAACATTAATGGGTGTTGTAATTCTCTACCAAAAAACAAACTAACAGGGGTACAATTTACTGATTCATGTACAGCAGAATTAAAAGCCAAAACGAGAGCAGGAATACATGTATCTCATAGATTGTGTTGATGTCCGACATAAATGGTCAGTGCTGCCCTCAAGTTCCTATTGAATCTTTCTGCTTGAGAACTTTGTGGATAGTAGGGTGCATGAAAAATATGTTTAATACCAGCTTCAAAACACATATTGTTGAAAACAACTGACCTAAATTGAGACCCATTATCAGTTACAATTTCACAAGGATATCCTAATCTAGAAAAAACTAAGTTCTTAAGAATTTCCACAGTTTTCACAGCTGACGCTTCCCTCATGGGAAAAACTTCCACCCATTTTGAAAACCCATCTACTAACACAAGTAGCATAGTATTCCCATTCTTAGACCTAGTTAATGGACCCACATAATCAATAAAAATTCTCTCCCATGGCCTGGTAGGAGTGTGAGAAGACAAAAATCCAGTTTTGCTGGGGTACGGTTTTGCACGCTGGCAAGGTTCACAAGATCTGACATGCTTTCTTACATCTCCAGGGAGTCCATTCCAATAGAAATCATTCTTAATTCTGTTTGTGGTTTTGAGAATACCAAGGTGTCCACTTATTGGTAGTGAATGAAAATATTTTATTATCATAGGAATTAATAATTCTGGGACTACAACTTTGAATTTGTTACATTTAGGTGGTTTGAAAAGTAGGAGATTGTTCTTAATTTTGTAGCCAGGAATAATTTCTCCTTGTTTAATGCGATTAACCAGATTGATTATATGTGTGTCTGATTTTTGATGTTCTTGAATAGAAATGAAAGATTGTGGTACAGATTCTAAAATATTTACAGATGGAATTTCAGAATTTGGTTCTTGGAAGATTCGTGACAAACAATCAGCTACAGCATTCTCTGATCCTCTTACATGAGTTACGTCAAAAGCAAATGAAGATATTCTCAATACCCAGCGACCAATTCGGCCTAGCTGTTTAGGATGTTTAAGAAGCCATGATAAGGCTTGGTTATCTGTAATAAGTTCAAAACGTCTATGTTCTAAATAAGACCTAAACTTTTCCATACCAAACACTACCGCTAATGCTTCACGCTCGTAGATGGAATATTTTCTTTCCAAAACTGACAATGTTCTCCCAGCAAATGCAACTGGTACAAGATCTCCATTGATTCTTTGTTGAAGTACAGCTCCTAAAGCTATATCACTACTGTCAGTTGCCAGTACAAAGGGAAGATCAAAATTTGGCATATGAAGTACAGGAGGAGTAGATAAGGCTTTTTTAAGACTGTTGAAAGCTTGTTGTTGAGGTTCTTGCCAGACAAAAGGTACATTTTTCTTTTTAAGGTGATTGAGTGGACCTGATATATGTGAAAAATTTGGGATAAACTTAGAATAAAAACCAATCATTCCTTGGAATCGAGACAGTTCTTTTACATTTTTAGGTTGAGGAAAGTCTGTGATGATCTGAGTCCTTTCAGAGGCAATAGAAATAGTCCCATTTGAGATCACATGTCCCAGAAAATTGATCGAAGTCTGCCCCAAGGTTGTCTTGTCAGGATTGACAGTGAGGCCAGCAGATTTCAAGCGAGTAAAGATTTCTCTAAGGTGAATCTGATGTTCTTCCCAGGATTCAGAATAAATCAATAGATCATCTAGATATGTGAAAACATATTTGAACTTAATGTCCCCAAAAATAATGTCCATAAGTCTACTGAGACAGGACGACCCTACTGTTAAGCCGAATGGCATACGCTTAAAACAGTAAGTAGCCCAAGGTGTTGCAAATGCAGTGTACTTAATAGAACGTTGAGTAAGAGGACATTGATAGTATGCCGAATTAAGATCGATGATAGACATGAACTTGGCTCCACAGAGATGTTGAAACACATTATCAATATTAGGTAAAGGATATGAATCAAAAACAATATGTTGATTTACTTTCCTATAATCCACCACTAACCGAAAACCTTTATCCTTTTTAGGTACAAGAAAACATGGTGATGCATATTCAGAAGATACGTTACAAATCACATCTTCTCTTAACAGTTTATCAGTAATTTCCCTCATGGCTTTCAATTTGACAGGATTGCATTGATAGGGAGCACAGCGCACAGGTTTTTCACAATTGACCATAATATCATATTTTACTAAGTTGGTCGAACCTAAATCTTCTGTTAGAACAGTAGGGAATTCTTTTTTGAACTGTTTTAGAAGTAGATTTTGATTGCTGTGGCTATCAGCCAAACCCACAAATATTTTGTCTAATATTGACAAGAAAGGGTATTTTACATTGTGAAATTTAAAATGGTAAACATTGTCACATAGAGAAATAATCATACAAGAGAAATTCACAAAGTCAGAACCTAATAAAATTGCATATTGAGACAGGGGAGCAACATAAAATTTAAATTTCCACGAAAAGCCCTGAATGTTTACACTCACAAAGACTGATTCTTTAACCATCACAGGACTGGAGCCAAAATTAGCAATAGGAACATTACACTCTTGTCTTTCGACAAAACACTTGGACTTAGCCAGTTCCTCCATACAAAATGTGGAAATAATAGAACAATTGGCACCAGTGTCAACAAGAGCAGGATAATAATTATTCCCCAATCTGACGGGAATAATAGGAACAGAAGTAGGAATGCTATTGGTTTGAACTTTCTGAAAATTTGCTTCTTGAATCGGTTTTTTATCACGGACAAGATCCCGATTCTGTAACTTCTCCGAAATTAGTTTTTTGGACAGGAACATTTCGTGTGACCATATTCCCCACACTTCCAGCACTGTTTGTTGTTGAACCTAGGAACAGGTGGCTGATTTTGACTTTGAAAATTGCCTTTACGATTTGGGCGTGAAGGACAAACTTGACTTAAGTGCCCTACTCCCCCACACTTCTGGCAATGTGTGATATTTTTACTGTACCTTGGTACATACTGAGCTTCATTTCCAGGAAAAGTATTAGCTCTATTTTGAGATTGTGGCAGAGAAACTATGGGTTGAGTATACACATAGTGAGGCTCACTTGGAGGCACAATGAGGTTAGGCATTGTGTCAGAATTTAGTTCAGGTTTAGTCGTGATTGAAAGGTTAGGGTTGAACTGTAGATAAGGTTGAGGTGGCTCAGTAAGCTTGCCCGATGAGAACTGTTGACTGAAACGAAGATCAGATAGAAGTTCATCCTCCACCGATTCCACTAAGGTATCTAATTGTTTAGGGGTGAGTGGCCTGACTCCACCCAATCTTAATCTAACCTGGGGTGCAGAATTGGAAATGATTGTGTGGGCCAACACATTTTCAGTGATCGGGAGATTGAGGGTATCTGCAGTGTCCAAACATGCAGAAACAAATTCCCTGAGGGATTCAAATGGGTTTTGAAGTCTATTGAAATAGTTCATGGCAAGAATTGAAATGTCATGTGAAGTGAGGCATTTTTTTATGATATTTTCTTTCAAGGTCCCCCACGGTATTCCATTTTGCATGGCCTTACCCCATAGTTCCATCAACATACCAGAGGTAAGAGAAAATGAGGAACTTATAATATCGTTTTCAGGGAAATCTCCCAATTTCACCAGTCTACATATTTTCTGAAGGAAAATAAAAACAGATTCAGGTTCATTAATGTTGGGAGGAGAAATATTTTTCATGAGATTGGTCAAGGAGTTTTTACGGAAGAAATTGTCATTGGATGAAACTTCCTGACCCGCGGCTCTATCAACATTCCTACCCGAAAAAACATTGCCGCTGGTGTCACCTAATCTGTTAAAACCAATTTCACCCTGGATTTGCCCTTGACTTGTGTTAATTCCTACCGATGAATACATTGGTAAATCTATTAAATTTTCACATCGACCACTGCCCCCTTCAACACATAATACAGGAGTTCTAGTATATTCTAATACATTGGGGTGTGCGGGGGTGTTAATTAACCTGGTATTATTATGGATGGCTCTTACCCGCAAATTATCCATGTCCTGAAGGGAGTGGAAGTTTGAAGGGAACACCTGAGATTGACCGGTGGCTCGCTCCTCCCCGGGATTGGTCACGCCCAAGATGAGATCATTCACAGTTGTTGGTATTTCAATTTCCACCGTATAGATGTGATGTAAACAAAAACAAGAAAGTTATTAGATAAGATACATCAAAATGACTTATTAAAAAAGATATATAGATTTACAAAAACATTTATTTATCAATTATCCCGGGTTTCGGCACCATTTATGTACTGATCGCCTCATTGAAAGGTAACCAGTAACACTTATTGAGTTTAGTGAAAAATTTATATCTATCGCCAAGACTGAAAGAGAGCATAAGTAGATAATTAATCAATACAAAAGGAGGTTAAGATAGTTATCCAAAACACGTGGTTTCCCACATGATTATTTTTAAATCATAACCCAGTTACAAAAAGGACTTCATTATTTATTAAGAGAATAAAAAGGTAATAAAACATTATAAAAGATTAATTTAAAATAAAGGAGAATAGATTTACATTTACTACATTACCGATTTGTTTAAGGTATTAATAAAAGCTATATCCAGTAGAACAGAGAAAAACAAAATAAAAATTAATAAATACAAAGAAAATAGTATTCAAACATTATACTTAATCCCCTGTTCTATTAAATTTTAAACAGCGTGGTTTATAGGATGCCGATTGATACAAAAACCATAATATAAAAAACCAGGTCTCATGGTTGACAATTTTGCGTTACATTACCATACCACAAAAAAATACATAATAAACGAAACCTAAAAGGTAATAATTAGACAAAATAACTACACGGAAACTTTAACTCATAACCCCAAAACAAGAAATAAATAAAAAGGAAAAAGACTACATATTAATTTAGAAACGATTCTAGAATAAAATTAAAAAGAAGTAAGAGAACAAAAAAAAGATGCCTCACGTTAATTAGATCCAAAGAGAGAATGAACGAGGGAAAGGCGTTATTTCCCTGAACAAGAAATTGTGATTTACGGATAGGCCAATCAGAGACTTGTAAGATAAAAAAGGACCCAATCATATAATACTTGAAGACTTGACATTTTTAAAATAAAAGATATAAAAAACATTAAGGTAAAATTACATATATAAAAAAGGTACAAAAAGATTTAATTACTTAACATATATTTAATTAGTTGTTTATAAAAGATTATTGAAAACTTTAGTTCTGCCAATTCCCATCCAGATCGCCATCCGGAACTACTCCTAATTTAAAGTTTGTCCACTAGACTTTGTTACTCGCCACTATCAGGAACTTCAAGGTCGATATAACTTAGGTCCGTTCATAATTAACCCTACATAACTCAGTGTCTTAAAAATAAAGTAAAAATATTTTAGATTTAATTTATTATTTTCACTACATATGAGTAATATAATAATTAATCATTAATAAATTCATAATTAGCTATTCACAGAAATAAATATTCTGAAAAGAGAGAGACTTGCTTTATATTACCATGTAAAACCAATAAATGTGGGTAGTATTGCTGCCAAAATAATGTGTGACGTGGTTAAATATTTAACAGCTTAAAAAAAGCCAATTTATTAATGAGACCAAACATAATTAATTAGCTAAGTATGTAACGAGTAATTGATTTTATTATGAAGGGAACAAAAAAGTTAAATTAATTTAGTTGATTAAACTAATTGGAAATCGCAAAAAGACATAGCCCCTCCCTCATCACTCCTTCCCTAAAAGCTTTCTCTAACTCCGGCCTTGGGCGTAGCTAGGCAAACTATTCTGTAGTCATTTGTGGAGGTGTAGCATACCGCGTGGGCTGAGCCAATAAGCTGCTACTTTACAATCTCGGTGGAGTGTACAACACAAAGAAGGTATTGTATAGTGGCGGCTCGTCACTTAAGAATCTGGAGGGCGCAGCCTGTTTGATTCATAAATTATTTCTAAATAATATATTTAAAAGAAGACACAAATTTCAGAATAAGTTTTGCTAAATATTCATTTAGCTAAACTCAAAAATTAATATCACAAACAACATGCAAAGATAAAAAATAATAAACTCCCCCCAAAGGACGTGGGCTTGTTGTAGAAACTCTGCAGCTGTGTAATGTGCATAAATATATAGGTATGTATGTTTTCACTTTGTTCCATACAAAATTCAGGACATGGCCTACCTAATGATTTCAATTGTCTTTTTGATCAAGAGTTAATCTAGCAATATTCGTTGTCTTAAGCGCCTGAATTGAACTATTCCTATTAAGCTTAGCTACAAAAAATATTAAAACATATAACTCAAATAAACATTATCCTAAAATAACCATACATAATATTATTGTAGACACACACGCCACACACATCCTCAAGATGCAGGAGCACGTGGAATGACTGACAACTATTGCTGGTTCACGCTATACACATTTCCCAAGCTTTCAACCTCAGGGCACGTAAGGGAGTGCGCCTTCAAAAGAAGAATAAGCAAAGCTAGCTATATAGCTATATCAGGATGGCGACAATGGGCTAAGGGGAGGGAAGGTTTGGTTTCACAATGTCAGGTGCTGACCGTCGCGCGCCTAACTGCATGCCATTTGAAGACAAGAGGTGAAGGAGTGGGAAGGTGGGTTTCACAAGGTCAGGCGCGGACCACCTCGCGGCCGACCGCATTCCATTTTAAAAACATTTCCTGCTATTACTTAAGCCAAAAACATATTTTTCTTGAAACTATTATGGCAAGATAAAATTGTCGTGAGAGTGCGAATAATAACTTTAAAAGGAACTGGGGATTCGTGGGGATGGGGGGCGCGCGCCTTCGCGCCTTAGGGACGAGCCACCCCTGGTATTGTACATAAAATGTTAGGAAAGGCATTGAAGAAAATAAGGCTAATATAGTCTCAATGGCGTAAACAATTCAAAAATCACAAGCTATTTTGTACAAAGACCCTCCTTAATGTTAGAATCCACACTAACTTGTTGTGGACTGCATAGGAGAATATTTAATGTTTAGGAAATTCAACGCAGAAAATATGGAACACCAATAATCTCATCTCATTGAGTGAACTTTGGAGAGTTGAGTACTTGCGACTTTAAGCTGATTTTTATTCCAATTAAATGTAATAGATTAACTGTGTCTTGACATATTTCTATGAATCTAGACTCTTGTCTCAAAATTAATTGGTTGTCATGATTAACCTGGGTCGTTAGACTGACGATTTTCTAATTTTGATAAAATGGTCATAACTCGGCTGACGGGCAGCATTCTTCCTCTCTATATAGAGTTATTTGTATTAAGCCAAATAACTCTTAATCTCTCTGGCAACTTTGGCGCTTCTATCCATGTTAGGGTCATTCTCTTCAATGATTCTAATGCACGGTCAATGTGCTTTAAAAAAAACAGTAAATTGTTTAGTTGAAAGTCGTTTGATAGGCTCATTAACATAAGGCTTTCACTCTTAATCCTTTATGCCATTTTCCATTACTAGAAGATTTTCATTGGTGAGTTCTGTTGAGTGGGATTGGAGAAATTCATCCACATTTGCCTGGTCTTCGTCTTAAATTAAGAAAATTTATATCTGATGCAGCTCAACTAAAAATTATGAAACACTGAAAATTAAAGTAGGTTTTCATACACCTTTGCTCTATATTCGCCACTAGCTATAAAACCATTAACTAGTTTTGTAATTTCAATTTTGTTGAATCTATCAGGGTGTGCATTAAGCAGACACAGGTGATTTAGTCTACGTTGCCTCATCGCGGAGCAAAGATAGTTTTTTATTCTTACAAGCATTGAAAAACTTCTTTCTGCAGTAGCTGATGTAGCTGGTATTGCTATCAGAGTTTTTAAAATCTCTTCAGTGTGTGTGCCAAGCACGTTTTATTTTTATTATGTTAACTTACTACACACTTTGTATCTTACTTCGGCAAGATCTTTACACTATCTAAATATTTTACTATTCTGGGGAAGCAGAGGGGATAAAAACTATATTTTACCCCTTATATTCTTTGGGGGGTAAAAATTTATCCTCCCCCCCTTCACCCCGTCCCTGCGCCACTATTAGTTGTAGAATAATGTACACCATTGTGGTCACTTATGTTGATCAGAAAAGTTCCCGAAGCATATAAGCGTAATGCCGTTAAAAATTTAAGGTCAGGAGAAATAGCTCTATTTTATATTGTCTCAGATTTAATACTGTATCTGAGAAGTCTAAAACTATGTTTGGAATTATCAATGCGACCCCATAGTTTTTATGGTTCCCATGTAGCAGCCATTATTATTTCAAAGTCGTCATCTTCAACTTCATTCAAAATATCTAATTTATCTTCCATTTGCTGGGCCAAAAATATGCGCACACCATGCTTTATAAACAAAGTTTTTAGGTTCTCCGGGTAGGTTAAACCGTGCATGAAGTTTAAACCATCCCACATTATGGTTTAACTTAACCCTGGTTTAAACGGTATAACTAATTTTGAGAAAAGCATCTGTGGTTTAGACTCAGTTGGTGAAAGCTAGACAAAGAGGTGCGGACTCAATATAGTGCTTTCAAATTTCAGCGTACGTGTGAATTCAGCTTTATAGCTAATTGGTTGGAAACATTTTTCACAATTATTTCTACATATATTTTTTTCAAACACACCTATATACTGGGTTGTTGTTTTTTAACAGTCAGTATATTTGTGATCTCAAAAGTTGTGAATTGAAAGGAAATAATAATAATGTTAGGGTACCTAATGCCAATTGTAGACTTCCGCTCAGTTTAATAATAACAAAAAGTGTTAATTTCTGAAAATAAGATTTGAATTGGGTAGTGGTTGCATGGCCGAACTCGCTACTCTCGTGTTGGTCTGGATTACCAGTAACTGCATGAAATGATAAAAAAAAAAACAGAGTTTGTGTCCGCAGTTTTTAAAAAGGAAACTGTAAGGAATGAAACCTTTACATGAAGCTATTTATATTTGAATTCAATTAGAACATATTATGGAGAAAACACGCTCTCATTTTATGGCTGTACAACCACCTCCCAAAACCAGCCAAAAACATCAGAAAGAAACTTAAATATTTTGAAATTAAATCAATAGCTGTATGGGACTCTCTTATCTCCAATTAATAGTTTCCATACTCACTATAAATAACATCAAAATCATATTAAGTATCAATAATTTCGTTCAAGAACAAAATATCAAAATAAATTAAGTGACTCAATAAATAACAAAATTCGCTTTGTTTTCTAAATTTATTTATGCATACAACTTTTTTTTAAGCAGTATGCTACAAACAAACCAATAATTCCTATAAAATTGGTCACTATAACATCATTGAATTATTTAATATATTTACTGTCTGAAAAAATAATAAATTCACATTTATTTTTTCCTCATTAGCCTCCATTACAATAAAATGTCCTAAAATACCCAACAGGCTTGTATTTTTATTTATTTCAATGTGATTCAGCGTCTGTCGTTATATCAAATTGTTTGGTTAAAATTTATAAGATCTCCACCTAGAGCTCCGCTCAAGGAGATCAGATATTTTGATTGGTAACTTATTAATAATTACTTTGTAACATTGATATTAAAATTCTAAAGTTTCTATTCTAAACTTAAAATGTAATAACATTTTTTGTAAAAGTTTGTCGTGTTGGCTAAGAGAAAACTTTTATTACATCTGCTCCTCGTTTAAAACATGGTGTGTTCATTATAGGTGTAGAACTGATCTCAAAAGTCGACGCGAATAAAACATTAGTGAGAAATAATACAACACAGTTTATGCCTATTATTTAAAATGATAAGTAAAAATTTCTTAAAATCATATGTAAGATCTTTAATTTTATTATAAAAAAAAATAATTAAGTTCAGTTATATTTTATTAAACAAAGCCATACAAATATTTAGGCACGTTTAAGCTACTATCACACGACACTTGCTTGTACTAGAAATCAAGTGTGCTAGCTAGCGCCTAGATATCTGTATAATAGCTAGAACAATGGAAACGGGACTAGAGCATTCACACGCTACTAGTTTGGTACTAAGTTCTAGTGCAAATATTTATCGAACGTCAGAGATTAGTTTTTGGTGCAGCAGTTGCATTAATTACTAATAAAGATATTGAAAATTATTAGAGGGAGTGTAGGAAAAAGAATATGGACACGGGATTGGTTGGGAAAGACGAAATAATGGTCGCAGGATGCTAAATATGATACATTCGGGGTGATACAAACGTTTGGTATCTCCCTAAATTTGTATTCATTTATTTACAATGTGGTCAGAGGCCCCTAAGCCCATGGGTGTCCAAGTACAGTATTCTTGATACACAAATGTTCTTTTTTTAGGCCTACGCACACTTTATGTTCTAAAAAAACCGCCCAAGGTTGGCATGCTATCAAGTTTATTTAGATTAAAATTGGGTCTGGAACACAGTTTGTCGTTTTTAGATGACATGTTTTAAATTAAATTTATATATATTAAATATATTGTCATACTGTGGAAATTTGGTATTATATAAACAAGGATGTTTAGAATAATTTTCTGCCAACAACAAAATCATATCCGGTGACCATGTTGGCCTCATTTATACCATTTCTCTACACAAAAGTCTCAGCGCGCATTGTTTGGTTGAATTACACAGACTAGTGTCGAAATTAGTACGAAAATAGCGCGTATTCTATCCTCACAACTAGTATGTTAGCCAGTACCAAGTGGCAGAACCAGTATACTTTTTCTGATTCACACGATGCTAGATGATGACGTGCTAGCTAGCACACTGGATTTCAAGTACGAGCTAGTGTAGTGTAATATGGGCTTTAGTTCTAAAACTATTGTAGATATTAGACATATCTGTTATGTTCGCGTCGTCTTTTGAAGACAGACTTAACTCTGTGACGAGTACAGTTGGGGTAAGTTGGGATTAGATAGAACAAACTGTACTCTCAGAGGCGACGCTAAAGCCCGTATCACATGACACTAGCTCGTACTAGAAATCAAGTGTGCTAGCTAGCGACTAGATATCTGTATACTAGCTAGTATAATAGAAACAGGACTAGATTATTCACACGCTGCTAGTTTGGTACTAGGTTCTAGTGCAAATATTTATGGAACTTCAGAGATTAATTTCGGGTGCAACAGCTGCATTAATTGCTAATAAAGATATTGAAAAATATGAGAGGGAGCCTAAGAAAAATAATATGGACACGGGACTTGTTGGGAAAGACGAAATAATGGTCGCAGGATGCTAAATATGATACATTCGGAGGTTAGGTAGTATACATTCGGGGTGACACAAACCTTTAGTATCTCCCTAAATTTGTATTCATTTATTTACGATGTGGTCAGAAGCCCCTAAGCCCATGGGTGTCCAAGTACAGTATCCTTGATTCACAAATGTTCTTTTTTAAGCCTACACACACTTTATATTCTAGAAAAAAAATCCAAGGTTGGCATGCTATCAAGTTTATTTAGATTAAAATTGGGTCTGGAACACAGTTTGTCATTTTTAGATGACATGTTTTAAATAGAATTTATATATATTAAATATATTGTCATATTGTGGCAATTTGGTATTATATAAACAAGGATGTTTAGAATAATTTTCCGCCAACAACAAAATCACATCCGAAGACCATGTCGGCGCCATTTCTATTATTTACTCTACACATAGTCTGAGCGGGCATTGATTGGTCGAATTACACAAACTAGTGTCGGAACTAGTACGAAAATAGCGCATGTTCTATCCTCACAACTAGTATGGTAGCCAGCACCAAGTGGCAGAACCAGTATACTTTTTCTGATTCACACGACGCTAGATGATGACGTGCTAGCTAGTACTAGCTAGCACACTGGATTTCAAGTACTAGCTAGTGTCGTGTGATACGGGCTTAACAGCTTTTTACTCATTTACGTTCTCTGTTTTAAGGTAACGGAAGCAAACTTTGTTCTTTTTCATCTGCTGAACCAAGTATTAATGATGATTACGTCGTTATTCAATCCACTTAAAACATCAGTTTCTACTCTCTATTGATATTAGCGAAATTGCTTAAAAATGGTTAAACAATTGCTGGGAGTATGCCTATAATTTTGAAATATTTAACTTTGAAAAATGATACTTCACCCACCACTTGTGTAAACAGAGTAGCTAATTAGATCATACAACCAGTGATGCGAGCTATTTGTAATCGTCCGAGACTATTTAAAATCTTATTTATGGGGAATGATGGTTTTTATTGTTATTTAACTTGTAACTGAAGTCTAATATTTGCGCTAGCTCCCCTATTTTTTTTACTTAACTTGCAATCCACTATTCTGTCAAGTAAAAAAAAGATGTTTGAAAACATACGTTTAAAAAATAGTTGTGAAAAAAGTTTACAACCAAGTGGCTTTAAAACTTTCATTAGGCTTATATTTTTTAAGGGCGATGAAAAAGACACTTTGGAAGACCAGGTGTAGGTGGAAAGATAATATCTCCATTGGCAGTAATTTAGGGTAGATTGGGTGTCAAGAGTAAGTACCTAGGCCTGATTATTTACTTATGTAAATCAATTATTCCATACCGTATGTAATAAAAGCAACCGAGTTATATATTTCATTCACGACCACATTTATTTTACTGTCTATCACGATGTGTACAAACATTTTCTTTTAGTCAAATCAAAATTAGTCAATTTTGTTAATCGATTCAAGTTTTTAGGTTAAGTCTATTATCCATGTTGGCACGCTTATTCTTTTCCAGTTCCAAACCCGCCACATTTACTCTCACTCGAGAGATGGAACCGAAAAGGCAGCTTTTTCTGCCACGGTTAGCTGCGATGGCGACGCGAACAGCCTGAGAGGGGACTTGCTCCTGAGAGTAAAACATCAAAAGAAGGTACAGAAGTTCAGATAGAACTGCTTGTTGCAGGCGATGCGAACAGCACTATCATAAGAAACCCGCTTTTTAATTGGCTATTCTATTACCGCATGCGCATTAACGTACCATTTTGAATCATTTCCACTCTGGATAAAGGTACTCTTAAGGATATTTGATTATTATGGGAAGTCAAGTTAAGTTTATGAACACACAAAATAAATTGATTGAATGTATTCTTTGGTTTTTATTTTTCAATGCAGGGTGTAAACAAATCAAATTATGTTTTTAAGTGAGTTTTTATCTATAAACAGGCTCTAAATATGAAATTTAGAAAAATAATAAACTTTTTAACATTAATTTTTTTTCAACATTCATACTTCCGTGTGTAATGTGTACATATTACATTTTTTTCCGGGTCTTCCGTCTTTGGAGTATTGAGGTGAATGAACTAGAATGACTCTTCTACTTTCAAGTCCTTTGGATGAGAGTTTATTAAACATTTATCACATTATAAACGAACTAGGGTGTCCTTTGTTAACCCCACTTTGGAAGTCTAAAACAGCTTGTTAGAAAGAAAATAATCCTTTTCTCCCCAAAATATGAATAAATATTATATCAATTATGTTTTTGAAAAAACTAAAATAGAATAAATAATAATTGAGTGCACATATAATTTTGACTGATTTGTTACGATTTACATTGGACTATGTTTTATATATATCATGACAGCTTTCATAAGATGTGGCTGTAGCTATTAATATATTTTAAGAAATTTTTATAACTTATTAAGTAAACGCGTAAAGCGCATAATCAACTTAATTAACTAACATGGCGAAGCGCGAGAGACGGCGTCTGTGCAAATTTAATTCAGATTGGATAGACTCGGAACTGTTTTCGACGTGGTTGTCTCCTGTAAAAGGAGAAAAGCATAAGGCCTACTGCTTGCTTTGCAAAAAAGTGTTTGCCGTAAGCCACGGAGGATTGAACGATGTTAAAGCACATTACAAAGGGAAAAGACATATTTTTCTCCAACGTCAACAAGAATTGAATGGAATTGCGGGATCATTAAAACCGGATCATCATAATATAGATTTACAAGTCAAAGAAATAACATTAAATAAAAAAGTAAGTAGTTATTGTGTGTTTTTAATATTCGCTGTTTTCCAAAACCTACAAACTTTCCAATGTAACTGTAATTCGGTAGAAGTAACTAGGCCAACATAGGTTACGGGGCCAAATCGACAGATCATGTCATAGGAATTTCCAAATGATAGGGCATACGCCATTTTCATTTTTGATTCAAAATTGATATCAAGTGAGGCGGCAGTGAAAGAAAGAGAACATTCTGCAGGTGGGTCTTCAAATTTAAATTTATGCTCTAAATTTAATTTTAACTAACAATAATATGAAATTATAACATATTCCATATTTGAATGAATATTAAATATGAATCACTAAAATATTTTAAAATTATTAATAATTTTTCTTAAAGCTAGCTAATAATGGCAAGGCCTAGATTCCATTTTGTATTGTATTTTTAAAAATTTGAAATTCGTAGATACCATAATGTTATTTTCGGCATTTTGACAGCTGCCAAACTAACCAATGTTTTCAACAAGTAGTAATTGTTGTTTTTAAATGTCAATAAAACTTTTCATTTCTTTTTAACTACGTTTTAAAAAGAAGGGTGGGCCCTAATTAGCAGATGCAATTCTGTTTTAATTTTCACTTGATTTTAATCTATTCAGTTTCAACACACTTGTTTTTGTATTGTCACATTGATCCATGTTGTCTTGCATTACTAATGTCATTGCATACGTAGATTAGATTAGTTTAGTTATGTCAGACTTAAAGAGCAATTGGACTTAAAATTAATGGGAAGAGTGTGTATCATACTACTTTAATGTATAAAAATAATCTTAGGCCTATAACCTAACATTTTCCCCTTAAGTTTCATGTAATAATTACACAACAATAATGAAAAGTAAATTGAATGATAACACTTTAAATATTGTTTCTGAGTTTTGGGTACCTAATTAGAAAATTAATTAATTGATCCATGGTGTGTTGGGATATATACTACAAAAGTCAAATTGTTTATTTTGTGAATATTAATTGAGATTCTATTCATTAGTGAATGGAACTATAGCATAACAGAAGGTTAGGCTAAGCTATTTTGGAAAGTAATTTTAATATTAGCCTACATTATTTAGCCATAAAATATATTACCTTATTTTAATATTTGAATTGCGGTGGGTGTTGCTCTACAGTTTCAGCTATAATAAAGCCATGTGTGACTTTGCTGAAGGTAAAATTGTTAGTGGATGTGCAATGAGTTTTCGTTTGGATAAGAAAAGATGTGTTCCCATTTTCAAGAATTTTGTCTGTTTAAGAAATCCAAGTGGGGTCACTGCAGAAGATTTTTGTGAATTAATTGGCTCTTTAATATACATAACCTAGGCATGCCGTGAAACTTACCTCATGCAATTTAACAGATTTTTTAATGTAGGCTATTTGTTCCTGCGTCACTTAAGTGAATGACTTTGAATTGTTTATTATAACACAGTTTTTTGATCTTGAATTTAGTATCATTAGATTCCTTACATTTTTGTGAGGGTAATGCTAGTATAAATTGGCGATTTACACAGGTTTATAGGCCTATAGAGGGAAATCACTTAAAAGGTACGGTTCTTAGGGTTTATTGGAAATTACCAGAACAGATATTAAATTGAAAGCAGGCTTTTGCATTAACAAAAACACTTGTAATCTAATCATAAAAGCTCTGTCAGCAATTTTAAAACTAAGATAAAAAAAAATTAGGCCCTAATATAATATATCACACCAGACAGATTAAACAAATTATTTAAAGATAGCTCAGTATAGGTTACAAAGACAAAATGATTGCTCAGTCCCTGTATTGAATGTAATTTGAATCTTACAATTATTACAACTTAAATTTTATTTTTTGTGCAAGATTCATCCCCTCATTTAGCAACATTTTCCATGCATACCACTTCTCCACTCGAACCTTGCTATTACACCAAGTGCCTTGTAAATTAACAATGTGTTAATTTACTGTAACTAATTAAGATTTGTGGTTTGCTAGAATGCCAAGGACAGGAAGATTGAGGTTCGAATCTCGGGCTCGGGTGAACTGGGGTGGGTTTTTCCTAAATGGTTTTCCACTCTCACTCCAAATAAATGTGGGTTCACTTCATCTATATTCAACCTTCCCAATTCTTAACCCATTAGCATAATTAATACTTGAGCGTATAACCTGAACGGGTAGCAAGACGCAATGCTAAGTATATGTACACACACACACATTCGAGATTATTAAAAACCATTTACCTCTTGGTTAAATAAAAAAGAAATTTAATTATATTCATTGCACAGTGACAAAATATGTTAGTCCATTCGTCCATTACATAATGTATTAGGTTATCTATAGCAAAATATGGTCAAATGTTAATTCACCTGTTTAACCACAGTGTGTGTGTTTACAAGCATGGATGTGTGCATAATATGTAGATGTATATTCATATATAATATGTAGAATGTTTTTGAAAGCTCTTTAAAAACAAATACATAATTGGTCCTATTTGACAAATAAAAATTGATGGCAGATTAATTCAGTCAAGCACTAATTAATATTCTAGGTAAATAACTGTTTTTATGAATCATTACTAAGGCTAAAATGGAAATATTTTGTATCTTTATTACTTAAACATACTTATCCTACATTTGGTTGAATAAGTGTGCTTCTGTTTGGTTGTTCGAATGAATCACTATCATTGTGACATGCCTGGAAAAGTCACTGGAATTGCCATGTATATTATTGAGATCATCAATAAAATGAATGTTAGGGTGCACCACACACTTTCTCGCTCCTTTCCCTTAAAAGTAAACTGGTAGGTACCTTCCATGTCCCCAAGTAACAAAATAATATTTACAAAAGATAAACATTAGCAAAAAATAACCCTCAAACAAATATGAACATAAAAATTAAAACATAACAAAAAACCAACATACAAAACCTTACCTAATTCCTCTGTATAACTGAGTGCACAAACGGACTGATTGCATGTACAAATTAATTTCTTTATAAGATTGATAATAAGATAAGTGAACTAAAATAATAGCCATTGTGAAAGAAACATTATTGGGGGGAAAATAACATAATATTTCACCATAGAGCATACATTAAATAATACACATTTACATAAACACATGTTCTGTGCATTTTAAACTCCCCATTTTAAAACACTAGCTTATAACATGAAACATATTTTTATAAAAAAGTTTCTAATAAAACTTTTTTTAATTTTTAACAGTCCTGCAACTTTCACACCTCAAAGAATTGTGGAGATATGATAAAAATTAGAGATATCCGCTTATATAAAGTACCCTTTAATTTATTTCCTTTGGTAAATGAGATACATACACCACTTAATGTTTAATGGTAAACAGTACCTATAAACTAGGAATTGTAACCAAAATTATTAGGCCTATATCCAATTTCAAGAAAATCTATTTTTTGTTCTTAAGTGAACTACAGATAGATTTAGGGTTGGATTGATAACTCCACAACACCTCTGAGGAACCTTATGAAAAACGCTATGTACCAATCACTACCTGCAAAATTGTTTTGGCTCCAGGCCGAATAACAGTCAGATGACATTACAAAAACCACTTTTTTTGGGGGGTATCAGGGGGTCATGCATCATCACATTATTTCAAAATCTTTAATTCAATTTACCCCTCCCGCCCCCTCCCCCCTCCCCATGATCACATTAAGCTTTTCCCTCTCTTCTACCTGGAGTAGTGGGAAAGTAGAAGGGTGTACATTTTTATTTTTACTACTGACCACTTCACGTTGTTTTGCAGAGAGCATTGACATATTTGTCGTAAATTATTCAAATCCTGCCACCAGGGCCGCCTGCAGGGGACTGCCAGTGATTGCAAATGCAGTCAGTGTGATTTATGATTTCTTTTATTTATTCCCATAGCTAAGAAATATTTGTCTCAGTTATGGTCTATTTGGGAGAGTTAAAAATGTTGGTAAATATTTGTTGCCTAAGTAATATAATGTAATGAATGTGAAAGCTGATTGTCTCGTACACCCCTACCATGCCTCCCACCCTACCTGGCTCTGTACCCCCTACCATGCCTCCCACCCTACCTGGCTCCGTACACCTGTACCACGCCTCCCATCCTACCTGGCTCTGTACCCCCTACCATGCCTCCCACCATACCTGGCTCTGTACCCCCCTATCATGCCTCCCACCCTACCTGGCTCCTTCCCCTATGTCAGAATAACACTGATATGTTTTGGTTTTGAATGTGTATTTTAAATATTAATCATAAAAAGCATAATGTACATTCATTTAATTCTGCTAGTTTTCAGCTCATGCTTGTTCCAAGCTCGAGAGGATCTGGGGGATTTTTTTTACCGGTAACATATTACTTTTAATTTTGGCACAGCATAACCTATGCTTAGATATCACTATTCTCAAATTTAAATATCAAAATTATAAGTGGGCATCGGGGATTCACTATTATAAATTTGGTAGCAGCAGTCACTGACGTTCTTTTCTGCGGGCCTTCCATTAATAAAGGCTATTACTGTTATGTTAGAGGAACAGAAATAAGTCCAGATATTGGACATTCATATATATGTTATATCATCAGATTTTATCTGCTAGATAAATTTCGCTGCATTAAGCTTCTCGCACGCATGACTACTGATTAAGTATTTTTCTCGTTATTAAACATCAGTTTTGAATAATTATCTCTCTTTGTAAGTAGAAATTAAAGATACTTTTAATTCCTTCTTGCACTTAATCCTTATTAATATAAAGTATACACATCAAAAAGTTCTATAAATGAGAGTATTTGAAGTACTTTTGTATTTTAGATCTAGGCTCTGCGATAAACCTCCTAACAAAGGTTGACATCTCTACTATATGTTATTCTGGGTTTATATTTGTTCATCTAACATAAGTAGTTATTGAAACTCTTCCTTCCATCTATTAAGAAAATCCATGTGATTTGGGGGACAATTGAATAGATTAGCCGTTTACAAACATTCCATGATTTTTGGTACCTGTTCTTGTAGTTTTTATTTTCTGTAAAAAAAATTCTACAGTTTTTACTTAAAACTATATGTGTTAAGTATTTCCTTTTTACTTCTTTTCTTAATTCTTGAATCTGAGTTCTTGACCGAGTCAAGAATAGACACATTAGTGGAAAGTGTTCAACAACAAAGGTCCCATTGAATACATTTAGTTAAGTTCATTTCTGTTTTTTTAGGTTTTTTTTTGCTATTATGATCAGTAAATAAAGCCATTTTTTTTAATGAATTTTAATGATTAATAAGTTAGTAAAAACTACAGGGCCGCGATTAATAAAAGGTTAAGAACCACTGCATTAGACGATTCTGAAGGAGAAAGAGTTGGACAGTAGAAAAATAGAGGGGTCAGAGCCAAAGGTTTGGCATACCATCTTCACATTCTTGTTTTTAACCCTTGGTTTCTCTTATGCCATCTTAATTGTAATTCTTTATAAACATTTAATTGTATCAAAATTATACTGAAATACCATAGTTAAAATTATTTGTAATTACTCTGAAATACGACCCTTTAAGTTGGTGTTGATACAGCAATAAACATAAATGTTGACGATGAAATATTTTTACTGTCCAAGTGCTATGTACTTAAATTTTATGTTGCGTAATTTTATATTTTTATTATGAGTTAACAATGTATTTTCTTATTTTACTCTTGTTTTTATTAACTAAGAGTAAACACGACTATATACAAATTCATTTGTTGAACATTCGACAAGCTTATTTCCAACACTAGTAATGTAGCAATAAAATTACTATTGTAACAGGTGTAAAACACATAAAAAAAATGGAGGCTATATCATGTTTTAAATAACTGTCCTATTTCACAAGCGAAGCCTAAATCAGCAATAAAATTTTGAAGTTTACAGTTGGTAGACATAGAGAGAAACACCTGCGTGTCACATTACATTTTTACTTAGTTGCTAGCATGACTCATGATTCAAACCTATCAAATAAGGTAAACCTTTCTCAAATGAAATAAAAACCCAAAACAGGGTCATTTTGTGAACATAGTGTGAAACAATGAGGTTCAATTAAACTAGACTTTGGTCCACCAGAAATAAACCATTTGGAGGGACAGTTAAATCACAAGCAGGTTTAGGTTGATTTCTTCTATATTGTATTGTATGCGTTTATAAATATGATCAAAGTACTTATATATGATTTAAAGTAGTTAAACATCTAATGGATTATATTAGTTCTTGAACACACTAAACACCAGCAATATGAGGACAGTGTTGCCACATACAGAGAAAACCTGGAATAGTCGGGGTATTTAAAAACTGAGAAAAAATCGGGGAAAAGTCTGGGAATTGGACCAATAAACAGAAAAGTATGCATTATATTGCACATGTATTAAAACCCTGTTAATGTTTAGCTAGAATGGGAGGTTACAATCACATTCACTAAATAATATCCCCACAAGTATTTCAATAGATTTGCGGTATTATTATTATTATTATTATTATTATTATTATTATTATTATTATCACCGCGTCTTACTACCTGTTCGGGTTATACACACTTACACTAATGTATAATGGTAGGGTGATTGTGAAATGAAAGGGAGGACCCACAGTTTAACATGGGATCCGAACCACGGTGGAGGCCTGGCATTCCACACATTCACAAGTTGGGATTAATACACCATTTGCGGTAGTAATTTAATTTGTATTTGATTGATAACATTGATAGTCATGTCAAACACTATCAGATATTTAGTTTCTAAGCGCTTTCTAGGATTGGGGAAAGATATTTTGAACAAAATGAATATGCATGTTTGTGGAGGAACAGTTTTAAATCATTTAGGATATTCTTTTAATTACACTTGGTTGCAATTTGAGTTTCAACCTTCCCATCATCAGGAAACAGGGGAGGGGATGGCTGGAAGGGTGTAAAAGAGGAATAAGAAGAAAAACTGTTGCGTTCACAACCACATTTATTCAATGACCAAATCCCCTGGTCTGCCACAACATAGTTGAATATGCTTGACATGAATTTTAGTTAATTCAATTGAGAGTTTTTATAAAAGAGTTATGTAATTTTTTTTAGTTCATTTTAGATATTTACACATATGCTGCATGTGTTGAATATTTTTCACTTTCCTTTATAATACCTAGTTAAAATCTGCCTATCGCTCATATTGAGTTGAAGCAAATTCTCGGTAGGTATTTTTGTCACCAACCAAGATTATTGTGCTTTTTCTTATAGTTGCTTCTTATAGCTGTACTTTATATGAGAAGCTGTAATTTATTTTAATTTACAAAATAAAACAGTTGTGATATATCAATTTCATTAAACATTCGATAATGTTGAAAAGTTTATCCATTTTTTGAAAAAAAATAAGTTGAATTTGATCAAACTTTCTGAAATCAAATTTTATAGAGATACACACTGTTTTCAATTTTATAAGAAACAATAACTCGAGCCATATTGGTCGAAGAAAGAAAACCGAATAACGTCTAGTTGTACTGGATGTCACTGTTATATTTTCTAAGAAAGAAAATGTGTGAGAACTTCATCAATTCACCGGTGCGACACATTTTCAAACCTTGAATATCATCCTACTCCAACAAATACCATGTAAGGTTCTTCAGGGGAAATAATGTATTCAGTAAGTGTATGCAAGCACTTTATCCTGAAGTTTCAAGTGATATGATGGAGTAATATTATATTTAGAAAAGTTTTATGTGGATTAAAATAATTTATTTTTAATTAATGATTTTGTAAAATGACTCTTTACATATTTTCTTTCAAACAGCATGGTTTCAAAATGCAAAAAGAAGATGGGAAGGCAGACGTGGAGTGAAGAGACGATGCAACAGGCTATTAAAGCTGTAAAAGAGAACAAAATGGGATGGCTGAAGGCCTCCCAGCTCTACAATATCCCACGAACCACATTGCGCCGGCGTGCTCGCAAATTAAAGAACGCCGGGGGAATATCTAAGAGTCCTCTCAAAAGCAAAACTGCACAACCTCGAGAAGCTAAGGGAGATTCTGCACCGGTATGTCAAAATTTTTCAATGGATTGTGAATTTATAAACATTTATTTGTAGTAGTGAACATCTTTTTAATTTGGAAATATAAAAAATGGGGGCCTTGCATATCAAATGCGAGTGCGGAGCTAATGCTTTGGCTGATGTGGAGACATGTGTTACTCGACGGTGCTCGCAATGGATGGTGGGATGCAAGTTGAAGTGTTGCTGAAAACGAAGCATGAGTATCTAGCATGTAACTGTTGTTGCTTTAATGAACTTTTGATATTGTGTTCTACTTGACTGTATGTGCCCAATGAAGAACTGTGCCAGAGACATATCCTCACACTCTGAAGTTTTCTTGTTAAAAACATCAAGAGATTTCTATATAATGAAGAGCGTATCTAGTTAGATTGTGTCTGTTTAGTGTAATGGCTCAACTACATAGGTTGTTTATTGTCACCTCCCCTTTTTTATTTTGATATATTCTGGAAGACGGTTCAATTTTTTTATGTTTATTTTATTCATACAAATAGATTCATTTTAGTATTTTATCAACAATCACAAGAATTGCTGATTTTAATTTATTTTGACAGTTTATTTTCAACATTTTTAAATAATAATATACACATATTTAGGTATATCCTATATAATGTTAGCTTCTTAGCTTCATTCAATATAAGTTGCCATCATTGTCTTAGTGGAACCACAGATAACGGGTCGTTATCTCATATTAAATTAATGTCTTTCAAACTGTAATGAGCTATGTAAATTTAGTCTCAAAATGAGTTAACTCAAAAACTATTCACAAGAAGAAAAGAAGGAAAATTAGTATTAAAACTATTGATCAAATAACATTGAAAATAAGAGCCATAATTTATTTTATGGAATAGTGGCTGCATAAACTCTGAATTGTAGTATTTGAAAAGATAATATTGTTGTTCCTTTGGAATTTCATCAGCCAAGAGAAATTATTTTTGGAATAATTTCATCGTTTTATAATATTTCCTACCAAGGCTGACATTGATCTCTGAAATGTATTATGCTCAAGACTGAAAACAATTGAGATGTGGTTTAATATGAGTTGTTAAGTCAACCCACCAAAGACAAACTGGCTTTAAACATTGAGTATAATAATGATGCACTTTTTAGAAATAGTCATAACCCATCAATTAATATGTATGATCTTACATCAATGTGTTCATGTTCATTGGCTCTTTGAATTGATGAATTGTTCTCAGCATCTCATTATCTTCAGAAAAAATAAATGCCATCACTGATGTTCATTTGATGCTGCCATGATGAAACGTAAACCACTGCTTATTGGTTGCAGAAGCTCTTGCCTGTTTTTGTCATCTTTATTCATATTGTATTTAAAAATAACACAAAATAAGATTAAAATTCAGAGAAATGTTTTATTCAAAGTGCTCAGATTTGACATCTATTCAATCTAATTATCCGTCCATCCCTTAAATATGAGAGGATGATGAGTGGGACGTATAATAACCCTCACGTGAAAGTTTACTACAAGTCACAAATATAAAAAGATAATTGTAACAGACTTTTGATAAATATAATTTATTTAATAACATATTATGGTTTTTAGACTTATTCTTGTTGTGTAGTGGTTGTTTGTGTCCTTTAGAGAAAGTAAAAACTTTTTTTTTCTGTTGTGTTATTTATTTTGCTATTTTTTTGTCTGCATTTATGTGGTTGTTGCATGTGACACATTATTTGTACATGGTTTATTTGTCTATTTATGGAACAATAAATAAAATATTAGTGAAATTTATATTGACAATAAACATTAATTTGGATTGATTAAAACCAAATTTAAAAAAGAAAGAAGCTATTTCAACAAAGTAGTCAACCATGCAATATTTGTCAATGTTTGTATTAATAAATAGATGGGAAGTGAGTAGTTATTCATTCCTAGGCTACCCCTGGTTAATTTCGAACCCTCATTAACAGTGAAATTATTAAAATTTGTGCCAAAGCATTTGTATCAGTTTCCACTGTGATTGCAAAAGAAATATCAACTTATTTATCAATTAAATCAAATAATGGAATGGAATTTTGTCTTTGTTTAAGAAATGCACGTTGTGTTTATTAATTATTGATAACATGTAATATTTTAATGGGTATTATTTATCCATCATCATGAAATATGGAAACTATTATTCATTCACGAGCTAAGTTTACCTAGATGACAGCTCAAAATGTTACTAAAAGTAATCCCTAATATATCACCTCGCCAACAGCTGACATCCATCACTTTGGATGACTCTAATGAAAACAGTTGGTAATATATTAATGTGATAGTTAACCACAGTAATTTAGGCCAATATTATTTATATATTTATTTTATGTCAGGCACACAGTTTATTTATAGTTTTATTCCCCTTAAAAAAGATTAACACCACTTTCACAAAAACTTCTAACGAACATAGCTTCAAAATGGCGACTGACGAATCTAAACCATATGATTGAACATAACGGTAAACAAGTATTTTACAATGATGCAGACACGCAGTTGATGAAAATATTTTATTCAGTTAAATATTTTAGAATACGATAAAATAGTTTATTGTATGTAAAAAAATGACAACAGTTTTCTCTTTTCCAAGTAAATACGATGCCTGTATTAAAAGGTATTGATGTGTGCACTATATTACACAAAATCAGTAACGTTCCAAAACGAAAAATAAGTACTTTTAATTATGTTTAAAATATTGTTTCGGGTTGGATAAAATGAAATAGTATGAGAAAACTTTAGTTTACGTTATTTTAAATGTTATGTATAACATATAATTAAAGATCTTTACATTTATAACATAACTGTGATCTTTTACAAGTGTTGGCAACCCAAAACCTAAACATATGATTTTCGAACTGTCATCCAGCTAAAAACCTATCGTGAATGGAATATCAAATTCATAATTAGAGCCTTGTCTGCGTATAAGACGAACGGGTAGTAAGAAGCGGTGCTAATAATAATAATTATTATTATTATTATGATGATAATAATTAATTAATATTGATAATTATCATGATGATAATAATTAATATTAATAATAATAGCCTTGTCAAATATGTATATTATAATAATATAATAGATTATAATCTAGGGGGGATTCATTGATCATGATGGGTGTAATAGGGGGAAGGAGTGGTTGAACTCATAACTAACATGACATGATTAAGGGAAAAAGTTACGTTGAGTTTTAAGAAGGCCTCTGTGGGATCTAGAACTTTTGAAAAAAATTAGGGAAATTGGTTGTTCCTGAAACTCTGACAGGAAAAAATATTTCCCAGAATTTTTCAAGAAAAAAAAATTACAACTAAGGACTAGCTATCATTATTTAGGTTTGTCTTTTCATTAAAAATATTTATAATCTATTAATTTTAAATTAACCCTATCTTGCTTTAAGTAGCTGGACACTCAAAGATTTCATTTCCTTTTATTTTGTAGCTACCTTACAAAGCAACTGAGCGTCAATCAGCCTAACATAGCCACATTAGATATAATTGAGGGTAAAATCCACCCATGAATAGATTTAAGGCAGAAAAACATTTTTTTAGTGCAAAATAATGATAAAAATTGCTTTTAAATATCAAACTATGCACAAAATACACCAACACACCTTTTTATATCATTCATAATAATATTTGGATAAGTTAATATTTTTGATGTCCAACAGTGCTTTTTGTGATAGATTTAGTAAGAGGTACCCAGACGCACTGGCTCGTTTGATTAATGTTTTTGTTATTCTTATGGACAGAATGTGTCTTACTTTTATTTATTCAGGTTAGTTTGAATAGTTTAATGTTTTACTATGTAAGTATTTATAAAAAATCATCCCATGAGTTTTTTTATTTAAGAACTATTTTAGTTAATCTTAAAATCAGTTTTAGAATCTATTCATACCAAATATTCTTGATTAAAAATACACAATTATAATAATTGCACTAGGCCAAGTTTTTAAAAATTTACATTACATCAAAAATCTTACTCAAAACTTTTTATACAAAATTTAAAGCCTTTTTAGTTTTTATTTGGAAAACCTACAATTTTAAAATAAATTAATAGAAACATTTTGAGTGTGCATATTTTTTACTTTCTCACTATCTTAGAGGTAGTGAAATTATTGTGATCATCAAAAAAATTGAACTCTCGATTTTGATGAATCTCAAAAGTTTCATGACCTTCCACACCCCGCCACCCCACCCTAAACCGAAAAAGTTGTTTTTGAATTTCCGTCTGTCTGTACCTCCAACTAGAGCCTAAACAATTTTATTGATCAGGCTCAAACTTGGTAGGTAGGGTTTTCATAGGTTTGCCCTGAGGGGTTTTTGGAATTGGATATCTAATCCTAAAATTAAGGATAGTTTACTGAATTGCAAAAAAGAGGAAAGGTCGATTTTCTCAAAATTGGCTATTATGATTTTGATTAAATTTCACTTCTAAATATTCTAAACAAAATGGGTACTCTCGATATTTCGGCAAAATGACTTTAAGGGCTGCGGTCTGATGCGTAAATTATTATATATTTAAAAAATAATATCTACAAAACTATTGGAGATATGAAATTACTTATCATTTCAAATATGGAGGTCTATTAATAATAGAAATATTTTATTTGAATCATAAATTTATAAAACCAATAACTTTAAAGCTATATGCAAATATTTATATTTTTTAACTTTTCGAACACTAAAGGTAAAGTATTGCGATCGTAAAAATAAGTCTAACCTAAAATGTTGATGGATGTCAACGTCTCATGCACCCTTCCCCCAAACCCGAAAAAGTGGTCTTTGCAATGCCGTCTGTGTGTCTGTTTAAACTTAAAATTGAGTAGTTTAATAAAGGGCGAAAAGAGAAAAAATTGATTTTCTTAAAATTGGCTTTAACGATTTTGATTAAAATATGTATATAGGCATTGATTAAGATTATAAATAAACTGGATATTTTCATTTTCCCATGTAAATGACTTTTAGGGTACTTTACAGCAGGGGTGCACAATATGTTCAGAGATACAATATTTCCCCAGAACATAACATCATTTTTTTTTAAATCCCTGAAAACCATAAGGCTCAAAATAAAACATTGAATTTTTTATAGAGGTTGAAGGGAATAAGGATTATTACCTACTACATAGTAAGTAAAATTCAAATTCAAACATACTTTTAATCATAGTCATTTTTATAGTAAGTTTACTTACCTTTTAAAAATTTAGTTTCCTCTCGTATTCTTATGTGCATTACATATTGTTATTAACTATACCCACATTTAATTTTACATCTTGAGAGTAAGAGGCAATGAAGTTTAATTCTGGGAGGCCTTGGTTTAATTGTTGATTTTCATAGACTTTTTGTTTTTTCATAGACTCGCCACTACTGCAAGGTCTATCACCATCAACCACACTTGGGGAAATACTATCGCTATTTACAACTATGAGTTTTTCCTGATAACATAATTTACTTTTTACAAAACTTGCAATACTCCCTTTATCCTTACTTCTGTTTTACTTGGAGATACTTATTAGATACGTAACATCCACGTTTATCACGCCTGCCCACATCATTCACAATAAGTGCAGTTGACATAATAAACATTTGTTTCACAAAACCATCTAATTTTATATAAACGGTTATTTATTGTGCAATGTACAAACTCTAATAGATCCACTAAATACAATTTCATGGCTACACAATTAATAAAATACGTATGTCACAATTTTAAATAAATTGTTCGCACATCCTCGTGTAATTAGGCCGTGATATAAGGGTGACTGAATTCAAATTCCATACTAAAACAAAACCTTGCTCACCCTTCCCTACCCTCCACCACCTGCTTGCCATAGCTATCAAACACTCGTGGTAGGGTAGGTGACTGATGACTCATCACTCAATCGCAACTCTTTGTGCTTACAACGGCACTGCCTCACTATGGTACATACTGATAGTGTCGTGTGGGGTGTTGAGTGCCATCAGTCTTAGTTTTTCATACAAATCAAACTACGATATCAAAACCAGAATGTACTAAATACGTCACCAAAATTGTTGGACTTATCCCTGCCCCAAATTTCCTCAGGAACCTCATTCGCACGTTCGGACATATTCTGCACCCCTGCTTTACAAAAGCAAAAACTTCTAAATCCTCGCAACTATTTGAGATACTAAATAACTTTTTATTGCAAAATTGTAATACTATTAAAAATAAAAAAAAAATTATATGAAATATAGTTTTATAAAATCAACAGTTTCTAAGATATTGGAAAATATATTAGTGCAATTTTGTGAGTTTTAGTTGTTAAGAAATACAACTTAAATGTTAGCGCAATATTTCTCCAATGCCATATAGTGATTAAATATGTGTAAGTCTCTCAAAAAGCTGGTTGTTTTTCGTTAAATCTCTCAGGAAAAATGTTTGTGCAACAATGGTCTATCAACATTTTAGATTAACTAGTCAATATTTACATTTTTTACTGGGCAAAATTTATAAATGAGGAATTTAATAGCAATGCATGAAGATTTGCAACACCTAGTAAAATGTCGAAAATTTTAACCGAAAGTTGAAATTTTATTACGAAGTGTTGACCGTTGTGGACCCAGTATTGATCTTTTTTTATTGGTCCAAACATACAAATGAGGACAATGATTCTTTAGAAATAAAACTATAAAATTTTAAAACAGGACTCAAAAAAATGTTTTACATAAGTATAGTGCAATTTATGCTTGGGTTTGCTATTGTATATTATTTAGTTTCACATATGTTACGAGTTTTGAGGAAATATCTCAATTTTTAAACAATAGAGCGAGAAAGTCTGTGTCTCTACCATTTATTTTCTTTAAAACTTTTTTGACAAGATTACAGAATTTAAATTTATTGTGGATGCCTTAAACTGCAACAGAATTAGTTTTTGTCTCTCTTTGCCTGACTTTATTCAAAATATTTTTGATATTTATCAGTTATCACTTATTACTACATTTGACTTAATTGAAACTATTTTTTTTTATTGGAATTAATTGGAAAGTTAAGTTTAGACTGAAATTATAAATATGAAAGATAGATATAATCTTATAGTGTAAAATTATTTTTAACTTTTTTTTTCTCTCCCATTCTCGTAGGAATAGTTACTTCCCGCCCGAAAATTTAATTCAATATGTAATTCTCACACAGGACTAGAATTAACAGAAGTGTAAAATTACATTCATTTGTTTGAGTTCAATGTCCACAGCTCTCTTTATGAGCTAAACATGTATGTATTCAACTTTTTCTATCATTTAAGTATTTTGACATTAGTAAATCACCCTTACGTCACATATTACTTCTTTCAACCTGCATTAATGTGCATGTGGGCTAAGGTATCAAACTTATCTGGTCTGGTCTGGTCTGCTCGTGTCAGGGAGGTCAGGGTTACTATTGATGGTAGTTTTCCTAAATTGTTTTTCACTCTCCTACCAGACAAATATAATAACATTTTCCTTTACAGAAGAAACCAAAAAACTGGCAACCAAACTTCTTTGAATTTTTAATTTCAATTTAATAATTAATTTTACGAACAAATACACACAGTCTTCGTAGTGACGTGAAACATGTTTAAATTAAAAATTCAAAGAAGGTTTGTTGCTACAGTTTTTTGGGCTCCCTGTAAATTTTAACTAATAAACTGAACTCGTTTTGGGAACTTGTTGGTTCAGCTGTATAGAACTTGGATGAGTAGTGAGATGCAGTGTAGAAAAAACTTTTTGCTTCATCTAGAAAATGAAAAGGCCTATATTTTATTTAAAAGAATAAGTAAAAATACCTTGACCATGCGGACGGTAAAAGGGATTTCAACCAGCCCCCTAGAAATTATATATAAAATTATATATCAATAACTTTGATGATGTGCATTGGGGGTTAAAATTAGATGAATATTCATTCATTACTGATATCATTAGCATTTTTTGTGAAGGAAATCTCAAAATAATGATTTCTAAATAGCCTCATCTATTTGTACCATAAAAAGAGCTTTATTATTGTTTTAACTATATAATCTTTTTAAGCCATTACAAAAGCCACCACCATTAAAAAATTCTTAGAATCTAGACCCCTCTCCACTCCTCCCAAAAAATATCCGTGCATGAAAATTACTAATGCTAGCTAACACTGATAGAGGAGAAGGGAAAGTGATATAGAAGTTATGTTTTTCAAAGATATAGTAATTTATTATACTGCAGTAGGTTTATTTGATATTGTGTTAAAACAACACTTTTTAAATTGAATTGAAATGGAAAGTATTGAATGGGGTTAAAAACTTTTTGGACATACTTGAAATAATTCACTTAAAAACTGAAGAAATATGCACATTGAAAAACAATCACATATGCACAGTAAAAAGTATAGGTATCACAGTTAAAATTATATGTTTTAACAGCTTGTAATCTTCTCACTTTATCTTTATTTCCACAAGGTTTTGGCTGATTCTTTTCAAAACAATTAGGCCTGCATTCCTTTTCAATATGTTTTGAAATTTCTCTGCCATGATTCTTTCATTTGACCCAGCACAGTACTAATTGATTCTTTTTGGAACATTTCCAAATATTATGATGATAAACATTTCAAGTATTTAAAATCTATGCCAAGATCACGATCAAATTAACTTTAACATAACATATCTTTCACTTAAGGTTCACTTAACTTAATAAAACAGATGTGTGTTAACGATTCACGTAACTTTACGTAACAACTTGAACCAAACATCTGCACTCTATAGAGTATGTATTTTGATATGTGATTTGTAATATTTGTAAAGTTATGATCTGTGAATGTTTACTATTTTCTATCTTAGTTAAATTATTTTGTTTCGATGTTTGATCACTAGAACTGAAGCTAAAGAGTAGACCTTGATTATAAAACCAACAAATGAATGAGTAAATAGCCTTGTAGACATCACTCCCATAATGATTGGCTGGCTGGATTACTTGATAACTTTCATGTAATGTACACTTAACATGAAAGACCTCCCAGGACATCTAATAAGTTAAGTGAACTGCATCGTGATCATTACCATTTAAAACACAAAGAGAACCTTTACGCTAAGTTATGTTAAGTAACCTTAAGTGAACATTAAGTTGATCGGTATCCTGACATTAGGGATGGTGTCAGGAAGTATTCTGAAGTGTGTATGTATGAATACAAGTTCACTATACAACTCCTTCCTATGATAAGTGCTGATAACAGATTTGATGCTGTTTGCATCTTCAGGATTCAGAAAACTGAAGGCATACAGCCACCCAGTCTCAGTCATTCTGCCTTCTAATCCTGTATTCATTGCCCCTCTTAAATTCTGTCTTTAGGAATAGAGTAAGAAGTTGGACAGCTCATCCAAAGACCTTTGTTGATCTTTGCGCTTCCTACCTGAATCGCTCACAGTATATGAATAGAATTGAAGTAAATACATCTGTTAAGGTGAGTGTGTAGGGGAAGCAAGAAAAGGTAAGTGTTTTTTCCAGTTTTTATTTAAAAAGATTTATTTGTTAAAAATAAATCAAATATTTCTTCCATAGAAACAGAGCTTAATTGTCTTCACTTAAGTGATAACGACAATTCTTGAATATCTGTCTTCCTGGAATTAAAGACAACTTTTTCTCTTTATTTAAAAAACTTGTCGTCTAATGTTGCTATTACAGATATTTAAAAAAATTGATATCACCATGAGGAGAAAAATTAAACAATGTTTTACTGGAGAAATATATTTTTTTATTTTGGCCAAAAAAAGTTTTGCCATAAAAACTGCAAAAACACAATTTTTCATGTTCACTACACTTCCACCTTAAGGGTTCTAAAATTAACATGTGAATTGAGTCATTATTATTTTAAATAGTTCAAATACTGTATTTATATGCATATTCGCCCAAAAAAGGGTGTCAAGGCAAAAACATAACACTCTTAGATTTAGATGGGTTATTTACTATTTAAACCCTGAAATATAGATATAAAAAATAAATAAAATATTTGTTGAGTGACAATATTATTTATTATTATTATTATTTAGCACCGCGTCTTACTACCCGTTCGAGTTATACGCTTTAAGTACTAATTATGCTAATGGATTAGGAATTGTGAAGGTTGAATTAGAGGAAGTGAACTCGCATTTTCGTGCAGGAAGAGTGGAAAACCATTTAGGAATAACCACCCCCGGTTCACCCGACCGAGATTCGAACCTCGATCTCCCCGTCCTCAGCAGTCGAGCTCAACAGACTAGCGCGTTAGCCAACTTCGCCACCGAGGCGGGTTGAGTGACAACAAAACAACTTGTAGTTCCAGAGGTAAGGTACCAGAAATCACTGCTAACACATTTTTTTCCAAAACATGAAGCTTATTATATTTTTGCCCCGACTCTCACAAATATGCATTGAGATCTTAAATATGCATTAATATGCATCATTTTGTTGGATGTCACATAAAATAAATTCCTATAAAGCTTGCCTATTGATGTCATCAAATGGAAAAAATAGACATACAGTACCTATATGCTCTATCTGCAGCCTACTGATAAGTAACAAAAGTGTTATTCCTTAGGTATTAATATTAACTCTTAAAAGTGACTTCCAGATATTATCACTATGTATGAAAATTTGTCTTTGTTATTTTTATACTTGAAAAATGTTCTTTCCTATTTAAATCAGATTATACTTGTGCTTAACCAGCTGATATAAACAACAGTACCTTTAAGACAAAGTTCTACTAACAACAACATAATTGAAATTTAACATGTACATAACCGACAGTGGTTAGCATGGTATTGTTGCATGTTTTTTAAGACCTGGCTTTCAAATTTTGCAAGGCTAGGCTATTTTTGGTTGGTTCTTGTGTATAGTAGTTATTACTATTAGTGTTGCAGTAGTTTTTTTATCTACACTTCTAGCAGTGGCATTGGCTAACAGAGACATGAATCATATAACTTACACATACCAGTAGTCACATGTTTCCACAAGATTTCACCAGCCACACACCTGTTTCAAGGCCATGTTCTTTTATGCATTCCTTCAATTTCCATAAAAGAATAAACTAAACAAATAAATACATGCTATCTTGTAAAGTATACACAGCCACATTCTCATGACCACTTAAAGAGAGGAAGTATTATAATCATGAAAAGAAGAAGAAAAAAAATTCAAAATGTTGATGGATGTGTATGTTTCATGGCCCCGGAAACTGAAAAAGTGGTTTTCCCAGTGTCGTTTATACCTCGGCCTAGAGCCAAAACCATTTTACCGATTGGGCTAAAATTTTGTATATAGGTGATTTCATAAGGTTCCCCAGAAGAGTTTTTTTGATTTAGATATCTAACTAAAATTAAGGGTAGATTACTAGAGGTCAAAAAGAAAATAAATTATTTTTATGAAATAAGCTCAAAAGATTTTGATAATTTTTTTTTATCTAGGCACTGTTTAGGACTACAAACAAAATGGCACATCTAATTTTTCCAGGAAATTTGCTTGGAGGGCACTTCACATAAGTGGATAGATATCGCCAATTTTGATCATATCTCTGCAACTATTTGAGATACGAAATAACTTATCACTGCAAAGTTGTAGGACTATTAAAAATAAAAAATCTTGTTTGAAGTATATCTATTTTTAAATTATTATTATTATCATTATTAGCACCGCGTCTTACTACCCGTTCGGGCTATACGCACTATTTTTAAAGAACATATATCCAAGTTATAAGCTTTTATATATATATATATGAAGGTTTGGGATTTGGGGAGTTGATTGTTATGCTCTCGTATGGAGACCGATTTATCCTCTTTATCAATGTTTCTGTAACAGTGTTTTGTTTCATTTATGCTCTTTGGGGAAATGTGCTTTTTTCTGGAAAACTTTTCAATTTGGCATGACAAATGACTTTTATTACTATTGATATGCTCAGCACACACACACACATATATATAATTTTTTTGGTCTTACCAATTAGATTAGGCCGTTAGTAGCAAGAAAGGCTTGTACAACCTGACCCGGTAGTAATACATAGTGCTAAAATTAAAACAAATAAAAAGTAGCAAAAACTAGGATGTTAATACTTCAATATTATAATCAAAGGAGGCATTTACAAATAAAAATCACTGTTAGCTTAGAGAGGTAATGTGAAAACTACTGTATTTCCTTTTTTATAAACATGCAACAACTTTGTAAGAATTTTCGAGTAACAGATGTGCGAAGTGTCTTTGACAGAAACATTTTCACTAATAAACTGGGATCAATTTGGCAACTACTCACTGGTTCGCTAATCAGTTAAGCCTGGCAGTCACTCACTTGCCAGCATGGCTGAACTCTTAAGGTATCTTTTTTTGGATCACACCACACTAATTTTTATATTAAGTCAATATAATACTCCACATTTGACACTTCTTTACCTAATATTCTACTTAACTAACTCATTAAAACACAAACTGGCACTCACCATGAACACAGCGGACATCTGAATTTCAACGTTTCCCTAGAATAACTGACTAAATTTGTCAGAGCAACAACAAATTGAAAAACAAAAATTGTACGAAAGGCACACAGAGTTAGCACACAAAATTGTAAACGATCAACAGGAACTTTCATAGTAAATCTTTTAAGTGTCGGTAGGATTTTTATTTTTTAAATTCAAGTTACACATTAATTTGTTTTATGGGTCATTCTCAAGTGCAGGGACAATTTATGTCTCCTACCAATATAAATATTTTGTTATTTTTAAAACATGTAAAAAAAATTAAACATTTAAATATGGTCGTATTAAAAACAAATTAGACCAAATAAAAAGTCCCTTTCATCACCTCGCTAACTGCCCGCAACTCTGAATTTCAAAGTTTGAAGTGCTATACAAAAATCAAGAAAAAGGGTATACAACCACATAAAATATTCTTGTAATACTGTTATTTTCGTTTGAAGAATCCATTTCAACAAATTATTCATGAATTTTGACATTTTTATCAATGTTTGCTTGTCCCCAAGTAACACAGTGGACAAACACGATATTTTGAATTTGGTGCTAAAACCTTCCAAAATGCTCCACTGTTCCCCTTTAGCCTTAGTGTGTTGTTGTCCTGTACTTACTCGTTCTTGTTATTTAATTAGTTAAAAAGTTTATAATACTATTCAGTCGATGTATGAAAATTAAGATAAATAGTATAGCGTATGTTAATTGAAAATCACTTCGCTAACGTTAATATCACTTGGATTTCTTAAAATAACTAAGCCAATACCAGTTCAGTTGAACGTAAGTGGAGGCAGAAACTAACCACAATGTTTGTTTGCCATGTTATTCTTATATTATGGTTATGAAACTCAAAAGTCCGCCAAAGACATCACTTCACTAACGTTGCTTGGTAATGAAAATGGTGTTATCACTTTGTTAAAGTTGCTTAGTGACGAAAATGGTATAATCACCTCACTAATTTTAGCTAGGTGACGAAACTGATGAGCCACATAGCTCATGTTAATAAAGTGAAATTTTCAATGTAAATTATGTTTTCCTAAACATCACTTCACTAACGCCCACATCATTTCACTAACGACAATAAAATCACTTACACTAACAGTCTAACTAAAAAAATAAATATTATATATTATTAACATTTTAGCTATTAAAAATATAAATAAAAAATTAGAAATTTAAAACTTAATTTTCTTTGTATTTTGGAAAATTTAAAATCACTAACACGTAAATGAATTTTGTATGATTCTTTATTTACAAAATCCCAATTCCAATAAATGAAATAAAATGTATAATTTTTTATATTATTGCTAAAAAAATATGGTATAATGCAGATTTTATTTGGATTTTTAGCAAAGTGATGGGGTAGCCACTTTGGTAAAACTAAAAAAAACATGAGAAAATTGTAAAATCAAGCTCTGCTAGTATTGTTACTTAAATAAATTTTGTGTAATTGGGCAATAAATTATACTTTTCCTGAAATTTTAATTTTTTATCTTTGGATTTTTTTATTTGTCCCTCAATTTGAGAATGTCTCTTATACCTCATTATTTCGTGCAGGAATAACATTGTTAGACACAAAACAAGAAAGCATTTACATTAAAAAAATTGAATGTCTCTTATACCTCATTATTTCGTGCAGGAATAACATTATGTTAGACACAAAACAAGAAAGCATTTACATTAAAAAATTAGTGTTTTTTCCCTTCTTTCGGGGGTCTGAGGGGGACCCAGGGCAACTGCCTACCTGCCCCCTTAAATCCAGCCCTGCTTACAAGAGTTAAGTAAATAACTCAATTTTTAGTTACAAAGGAGTGGTACATCGTACCACCTATTTAATAAAACTTTAGTGGTGAGATAAACAAAGCCAATGCATTGTGTCAAATTAAGCTTTGATTTGTTTATAAAAAAGAAGATTAATAAAATGCATTAGTTATTTGTATACCCCTGAGGTACCAAAGTTAGAGAAACAGGTCTCTAAGGTGTCACTACACCGACAGTAGGAATTCCTGGGCAGGTGTATTGAGGGTAGGTAATAGCCCAGAAGGCTAATCATATGCAGTGTGGAAGAAAAAAACAACTAAAGGAACAGGACTTAAAGGGTGGATTTTTAGCCACAATATTTGAAAACCACCTCTAAGACACTCAACTGGGGTCAAATCTTGGCCTACAAGGAGTACATATTGCTAAACAAAGCCAGTTATATTACTATATTTCACTGTTCTACTACTTAGTTGGAATAATTTTATTTATATTCTTGCTACACACTGAATAGTAAACATACTCATAAATGTAATAATATAATTCCATGTGGAACAGATTTTGAAATTTGGAGTTTAAAGTTCTAAGATCAACAGTATAAAATATATGAAAAACCTTGGATTATGTAGAAATTAGAATGGATTGACAATTAGGGAACTTCACTATATTTCCATTATAATATGAAAGAGTTAAGACCACATTAAATTAATATAATTCACACACACACATATAGATAACACATTAAAATAATATACTCATGTTCAGTGGTGCACCCAAGAGGGGGTGATCAAGAAATTTATTTATCCTTCTCCGCAATTATAAATAATTAAAAAAATATCTTCCAACACGGACAGACTAAACGTCAAGCCTGTATAGTCTAGTTTGAATTCTGGTTGAATATATTGATTGTGCATTTCTCCTAAATGGGGTTTCACTTTCTCTCTACACAAATGTAGGTACATTTTCTCTTGATTCTATTTTATCTCTTCCCCATTAGCGTAGCTAAGTGTGGCTAGCCCATATGGATAGTGAGTGAGATATGCGATAAAAATCTAATACAAACTAAAAACTTATTAATTATGTCGACAACACTAAGATGTCTCAAATGCATTGGATACATTAGGAGTGTCCATAAAAGTTGAAGTTTAATTAAAAAATACAGGAATAATAGTAACTGTGCTTTTTATGACCCTATCCCTTCCCAAAAATTAGTAAATTTGATCCACCGCAAATGTTAATGAAATGTACTGTTATTGTATGCACCCTGTGTCTTCACTTTCATATCACTTCATTGTGTTGGCAGGCAGATCCTTGGGAATATTACATATCTCTTTTGGTCCTCTAAGCTTAAAAAAGCAGCACAAAATATATCAATGCTATTTATTTACTTTTTGTTTTTTGATTTGAAATTTTAGGGGCATATTTAATATGTATGGCCTTAAAATATAAATCTGGAGCCTGTTTTAAGTTTTTATTAAGTTTTTTGCACTTCATCTTACTAACCTTCTGGACATTTCACCTTAATATAAATCACACTAGAATGTAAGGGATGAAGGGCGTAGAATTTAGAGGGGAGGAAAGCAAAATACCCACTCACATTCCCCACCCTCCCATCAAGTGTGCCTATGTGCTATTTAAGGTTTTAAAAATAAATTTAATTTTGTTATTGGTTTCTATTGGAGTTATATTGTAATCACTGGGCATTATTGGTATGGTAACTTGTCTTTAAAGTTACATAAAATACTGCTCATTATGAGTAAAGAAAATCTTATTATATTAGCAGAGTTTGATCTGTCCCACCTACTCTTAGGTGTGTGTGTGTGGGGGTGGGTGTGGGTGTGTGTGTGTGTGTATGTGTGTGTGTATGTGAGACACTTGAGTAAAGAAATTAAATGAAGATATGTATATTCCGTTCACGATAGGTTTTTACCTGGATGACAGTTCGAAAATCATATGTTTAGGTTTTGGGTTGTCAACACTTGTAAAAGATCACAATTTTGTTATAAATGTAAATATATTTAATTACCTGTTATATATTACAATTTAAAATAACGTAAACTTAGGTTTTCTCATACTATCTCATTTTTTTAAATAATCTATTTTTATCCAGCTCGAAACAATATTTTAAACATAATTAAAAGTACTTTTTTTCGTTTTGAAACGTTACTGATTTTGTATAATATAGTACACACATCAATACCTTTTAATACAGGCATCGTATTAACTTGGAAAAGAGAAAATTGTTGTCATTTTTTTTACATACAATAAACTATTTTATCGTATTTTAAAATATTTAACTGAATAAAATATTTTCATCAACTGCGTGTCTGCATCATTGTAAAAAACTTGTTTACCGTTATGTTCAATCATATGGTTTAGATTCGTCAGTCGCCATTTTGAAGCTATGTTCGTTAGAAGTTTTTGTGAAAGTGGTGTTAATATTTTTTAAGGGGAATAAAACTATAAATAAACTGTGTATCTGACCTCAAATAAATATATAAATAATATTGGCCTAAATTACTGTGATTAACTATCACTGTTTTCATTAGAATCATCCAAAGTGATAGATGTCAGCTGTTGGCGTAGTAATATATTAGGGATTACTCCTACAGTAGCCACATGGCTTCTTTGGTGCTGACTGACAGCTCACAGCTGACTTCTGACAGTCAACATTTAAGTATAATACCTAAATTTTGACCGTCATAAGTGACATCTGCTAAACACATGTTTTTGCAGATCATATGGCTCGGCGTAGGGATACATAATTTGGTCTGGTAACTTTTCAAAGCTTTTAGCTGTCAGCTGTGAGCTGTCAGTCAGCACCAAAGAAGTCATGGAGATACTGTAGTAACATTTTGAGCTGTCATCCAGGTAAACTTAGCTCGTNCCCTTTCCCCAAAGATAATAATAATTTACTAACGTTAATAGTTATCAAGCAGGACCGCCTGCAGGGAACTGCCAATGACTTCAAATGCAGTCAGTGAGATTTGAGATTTATTTTCCCCTCATAGCTAAGTTATGGTCTATTTGGGAGAGCTAAAAATGTTGGTAAATATTTGTTGCCTAAGTAATATAATGCAATGAATGTAAAAGCTGATTGTCTCGTACCCCCCTACCATGCCTCCCACCCTACCTGGCTATGTACACCCCTACCATGCCTCCCACACTACCTGGCTCCGTACACCCCTACCATGCCTCCCACACTACCTGGCTCCGTACACCTGTACCACGCCTCCCATCATACCTGGCTCCGTACACCCATACCATGCCTCCCATCATACCTGGCTCCGTACACCTGTACCATGCCTCCCACCCTACCTGGCTCCTTCCTCAATATCAGAATAACACTGATATGTTTTGGTTTTTAATGTGTATTTAAAATACTAATCATAAGAAGAAGAATGTACATTTATCTAATTCAAGTAATTTTTAAGCTTGTGCTTGTTCCAAGCAGGAAAGGATCCAGGAATTATTTTAATTTTTACCGGAAATATATTACATTTAATTTGGCACAGCGTATGCTTAGCTATCACTATTCTCAAATTTAAATATCAAAATTATAAGTGGGCATAGGCAATTCACTATTATCAATTTGGCAGCTGCCGTCACTGACATTTTTGTCTTGCAAAGCACTTTTTTATAAAGTTCCAATAAGTGAGTATTTTTTGAAACAGTTTCACTGTTTTACTTTAATGAAATAATCCCAACACGAAACATAAATTATAACAATTTCCAGCGCTTTATAGGTTGTCCGAATAGTGGAAGCCTTTACAGCTAGAGGATACAATTCTATGAAAATGTAACAGATGTTTGAATAGTGTTTTAATATTTTGACATTATCTAATACATTTTACATCCAATATCCTACTACATAATGTTGTGAAATCTTCTCTTTACCATAGAAATTGACATTTTTACCTTCTCAACCAAAGTCCATTGTACTTGAATATGTAGTTAGATTCTTGAAAGAGAACACAGGGGTTTCTACATTAAATTATGTGAATCAATTGTTTACTTCTGTAGATTATGTAGATATGCTGGGATGAGCCTATAGTTAAAAGGAATGCAGAACTTGAGTTTAAAAAGGCTTAGGAGTAAATATGAATAAAACCAAGTACCTGGCTGTGTGTCGGAACCTGATTTTCTAAACTCTAAAGGAATTGATGTCAGTGTTGTGTTGTGAAGTGTTGCCCAGGTAAGCAGCATTAGCTTAAACTATACCTGTGAATTGTTCACACGCCTCAGTAGAACGTTCATTGGTCAGATATAGAGGAGAATAGATTCCCATGTGAGGCGTGTAGAGCAGAGCATATGTATGATTGGTCAAATAGGGTCCTAGTGGGCAAAACATATCACAGCTACAGTTTTAACAAGGTCTGTTTCCCTTGCAACACTCCACGACATGCCACTGATATATGTATACAGATCAGTGACATACATTTTAAAGATGTTGGAAAATACAAATTTCTTATACTGTGCTAACAGGAAACAAAATTCACAAGGAGCTCAAAAATAGAATTAATGCAGGCAATGCTTGCTATTATTAAATTTGTAAACAAAGGAAAAATAGGACTAAATAGCTAAACTATAGTAAACATTTAAAGGAGGATAGAAGGGGAAGGCCTACAAAACAAAAATTGTAGACTCTTTAAGTTCACAGTTAAAGGGGATTGATTTACCCTTAAAATTACATAATTATGGGTTTTATTTGGAACTTTGAGGCCTACAGTTTTCTGTTAAGTGTGTAGACCTTCCCCTTTTATCCTCCTTCCAATGTTTAATTCACTATTCAGTTTGTGAGATTTTGTCGAAGCTGAAGAATATGCAAAACTATAATCCTACCCACTGTTCTTTAAAAATTTGAATTGTTGTCTCTCACTTTATTGATAGTTCTTGTGCATAAAGCGCTGAGAAAGAAATTTGGGCCTACGGAGGATGAACAAACAGGAGAATAGAGAAAATGAAGTAATGAAAAATCATATATATCATGTATGGGTGATGACACAGGTGGTACACAAAATATTAGTTGGAGAACCTAAAGATATAAAAATCCTTCGTAGGATGAGATGTCTATGGGAGGATAAGGTTAAAATAGATTTGAAAGAGGTTGGGAGTCTCAGTTTAAGGAAATGTCTCAAGATAAGGTTGAATGGCAAGGTTACATTCTGATGGACATGAACTTCTGAGTTCCTTAAGGTTGGAGAGGTCACTTTTGTTGCGTTATCATACATTTTTAGTCACCTTTTCTATTTATTTTTTCATCCTGAAACATTTCTCTGAACAAGAGTCTGCGAAGGATTTCTGTGGCTACATAATTCTTTAAAATACAAGGAATTTTTAATTAATAAGTTATTGGTAACCCTGTTATTCCATGTCTTGCTAACCATCTGGGCTGTACAAATTTAATTACACTAATGAAGAATATAAGAGGAAAGTAGAATATGTGTGGAGGGAGGGTGTAAAAAATATTCAAAGGGGGGAAACTTGCACTTGATGAACTTAACATTTATTCTTTACACCTCCACCAATGTGATTTTTACACTCCTAACTCATTCATAATCTGAAATCCAATTCCAACAGGCTTTGTTGTGGATGGCTCTTTTTTCTTTTATTGGCGTGTTTTTAATCCCCACTAGCATGTGCTAATGTGATTTCATCAAAATGACTGTTTTTGCCCTGTGGGGGGTCACGGTGCTCAGTCGTAAGGACTCGGCCCAGTGTATGGAGGTCGGGATGTAATCTGGGCCCGTGCACGTTTCATATAAACAAGCACTAGACTGCCTTTGCCACCTTCCAGTACTGGCAGATCTCTAAAAATCCTGTCGGGGCAGCCCCTGGGCAATGTGTGCGGGGGCTGGAGTCCGACATAGCTAAGACCCCAATAAGGTAATTTGTATGTGAGGGGTGAACTCCAGGCGGGCAGTCGGTCTCAAGATGGGTGCTGAAGGGATGAACTCCGGGCATTCGGTCTCAAGATGGGTGCTGAAGGGATGGCAGCCAAAGATTTGAGAGAAAGTATTGGGGAAATGGAGACAATGTCTGAGGAGACGACTGTTTGGAGGCTGAGCTCCTGACCCGAACGGGTAGTAAGACGCGGTGCTAATAATAATAAGCTCCTGACTTCCTCATGATTGGGCGATCACTAGGAGGAGCCAACTCCTCACTCCATCTGGTCTCAGAGGGCTGGTTTTTTTTTCTCAAGTTAACCAATGCAAGCTGGCATGGAAGGACTGGTACTGGATTTTTTGGGTGCCTGAGTACCCAGAATGGCACTCGTGGACTTAGGTCCACGTCCGGCGAAAAGGTTCCATTCTCGATGGGTAACAGTGGTTGCACTATAAAGGGCCTCTGAGCCTAGGGATGCTGTAGCTAGAAGGCCCCACTCTCCCACACAAATGCAGGTAGATTACCTTTAATGCTTTCTTCCTGATCCCTACCCCATTAGAGTAGTTACCATATATGCTTATAACCTGAACAGGTAGTGAGACACAAGTGATTTAAAAAAAAAGCCATTGCAAACTAATTATTAACGCTTATATATTTATATTCTTCATTGTGTACATATATGATTGACGAGGTGACAAAATGTCTAGCTGTACACAAATCAGTCAACGGAAGGAGTGGGGGATAGCTTTGACATTTTCTGAAGTGGCGACACCTAGCAGATTTAAAACAAGACAGGCAGTGTGGGAGTTCTCCCTCAAACCAGTGTTTTCCAAACTTTTACAAGTTGTGTATCTCTTTTGGGGCCATAACCTAACCAACATACCCCTTCTTACTCTTCATAAAAAACAAAAAATAAATATATTTTGTTCTGTGTGGAATATGTATGATATTTTTGTGTGATGTGCATATCTTATGCACACATTTTGAACAGTTGAGGTGGCCTGAGAACCTTTCCTTTAACTCTTCATCCAACCTTTTTTTTCCCCCAAAAAATAACTGAAAACTTGAAAGTTTACCATAGAAAAATATTGTTTGAACATGGTACCTTCTAGTACTTTTATAGGTGACAGGATATTTTATGCATATGCCAAAGTTGGCCTACTGAAATTTGTTTTGAAGCTAAAGTAACCGTCAAACTTGAAGTATTTACATCAACTTCACTCACTAGAGCACTTTCATTGCAAGCAGCCTGTTTGCAAAGAATAAATATCACTCTGTGATACTCTGGCCACCCATGAAAAACATCGATAGCACTTTTATTTGTTGTACATTATACAAATGTGACTAATATGTCTCAAAAGAGAATCAACTAGCACATTGGGTATTTTGAAAGTTGAGCTAGTAGCGCTACTCACTTAGACATGAGATTGCCACCATAAACTAAGTCAGCGAACAACTTGTCAGAGTGGAGTAACCAAAATAAATGTAAGCAGTAACTTGAAATTTCTTATCATTTTAACCACCCACATTTCTATTTGAATTTCACACCTTCCTGTTATCACTATAATTAATTTTAAAAATAAACCTAAAGCTATAACCTCAACAAGCATTGCAACGCCATCCAAAACATGCCCTAACACCTAGGTTGAGAACCACTACTTTAACATAATTATTAGGCAAAAACCAGTAATAACTAACCAGGCAAATTATGTAACAAATATTCATGGCTACTAATGATATTGAAGGGGAAATTACTACTATCTCCTTATAAGCATTGTTGCAAGTAAGGTAACGTAATATGTTTGTTGTTTTGTTACCATTGAGGAAATATTTATTTTCCTAGCAATTTCAAACAATTATTTACATACACACAAACACACGATTTTTAGAGCTATTTTATATAATTCAAATGTATCCTTAATTGATAAATACATAGGTGTTATCACCAGGAACAGTGCTGATGATTGAATCAAATTCATTTTTTTAAAAATTACTACCTGGTAGTGAGATTTCCTCACAGCATTAATAAACTGAAGAGTGGCCTGAGATACTAGACAAACAAGGGTGGCTTAGTGACAGAGCATTGGTACGAAAATCTAAAAGTCCTGAGTCTGATTCTCATATCCAATTTGTAATTCTTTGTTTAAATGAAAACATTATATAAGTCGATTTGATTTTGGTCTCAAAACTTTTATTCGGGGAAAACCTCTTAAAAACTATTAGTATTTTTAAAGATTAATGCAGCATCAACAATTGAATATTAGATATTAAAAAAAAATGTTATTACAGACACTGTGCTTGCTTTCCTTTCAATTAAATTATGAGTGATAGATGCAACCATCTAATTTGCTTAGGTCATCAAGATAAAAGAAGAGAACTTCACTAAAACCAGTGCACCAGCCACAGTAGTGAACAGTGTTAACTTCAACCCATTTGAAGTGACTACGATTGAGGAGTTCCTCACAGTAGACATTGCTCCCGACGTGGAGTCGCCCACGGCTCAGGAGCGGACAAGGATGAACACCCAGAAGATGTTGCCGCAGCAATACTGCCTGCGGTGGAAGTACCACCACAACAACCTCCAGGTCATGTTCAGTCAGCTACTTGAGCGGGAGAGTTTCTGCGACGTTACACTGGCGTGCGAGGGGAAGACACTCCGTGCACACAAGGTTACATTTATATTATTACTGTTGGGTTTTTTCTGTCTACTCCAAAGCTCATTTCATGGTCAATTGACCAGGAAATTAAATAGATGATTATATGCTAAATCAGAACATCTTGAGTGCGATGTTGTGCATTCTGCACTTAAATATGAAATTGAGTTTTTTAAATACTTTTCAATTTTGTTGTATTTTGTTTTTAAATAGTGTAACAGGGTTTTGCTCGCCTCAATTCTACTGGAAGATTTTTAAATTAAAATTTAGACAAATTTAGCCCGATGTGACTTGTAGTTTAAACTGTATTACCTACTTAAATTAGATGCTATCCGTTATGCGAGATGAGCTCTTAAACTATGAAACCTATTAAGCAATACAATGAGAATTATTTAAGAAACTGCACCAACATTCTTATGACAAAAAGCTGAAAGACTCGTGTAATTAGATTGAACTCAAACCTCCCGGGTCACAGTTGGGGTATGCTACTGGTCCTGATAAATATTTTAACCTTCACTTATTTTTACATTAATTAGAGCCAAATGGTCTATCAAACCTTTCATACTCTTAACTTAAAATGTTAATAATTCTTTACTTGTCATTTGCTAACTTTAACAGGTCAATATAATTTCTAGATATTTTTGTGTTGATAGGAAAATCACAAAGAAAAAATAGTCCATACATTTAAGGTCCACACAAGTAAGACTGAATCTGACCTAATGTTTTTTAAAGAGTTAAACACCAAGTATTATTGCTAATAGAAAACCTTGAGAATAACACTATTTCCTATTTGTAGCGTTTTGTAGGGTACAATATTGGGGAAAAAATATATTTTTTATTTAGATAACCTGTGTCGAGAAATTTTAAGTCACTAAGCTTATCACTTCAGGTGATATTAAAAAACTAAATGTTTGAATTGCTATGCATTATTTATAAATGCGAAAATGATGTCTACAGTAGAATCAACATAAAAGTTTTAGTAAATATACACATTTCAAGAAACTTTTATCAAATTGGTTAAATAGACTTGGTCCTACCTTTGGACACAAGTGACTTATAATTTTGTTGTTCCTTTGACTGGTAAACTATATTGTGAGATGTATAAAGCATTTAAAGCATTCTGAATACACATAAAATGATTGCAATCAAATAAATATAATGTGCACTTTATAATGAAAACTATGCATTTAGAATCTTTTGAAAGCTAAAATCATGTGTTCTACTTAACATTGGAATACAAATACCTGCTTTAAAAGCGATAGCTCCCCATCCCCCTGCAGCCTTTTCCAGACATGGTATAATGAATGACTTACCCGGAATGTAAAGACGGTACAAAGTTCATTTGAACTCTAATAAACTGCTCTCCCCTCCCCCTGCAACCCTTTCCAACTTAAGTGTAGTGAAAGTCTCACCAGTAATGTGGATTTTATAAGTACGCAGGGAAAGGGGGTTCATTTGGACTCATAAAATATCTGATGTTTGAATATTCATGTTTTATCAAAGCACCAATAATTCACATATATAAACTTTTTAAAGTCATTTTAAAATAATTTTTAAATTTTCTTTCAAAAAAAATGCTTAAAAATGACTTGCTAAACAAAAAAAAATAAAAAATGACCTAGAAATCTAAGATGGCAAAAAATGACTAAAAAATTACCTATAAAATATACATTTCTGCAATCAGGGGATCATGAGCAAAGTTTATGTACAACTGAGCACTGTCTCTGATGGACCAAAAAATATATGACGTAATCAAAATCCGGACCCTGGTTATGACCTTGATGTTCACTGCATCATGGCTCTGACTAAACTGCCCGGTGGAGGGAAGGGAGCCAAGAAGATACTAGGAGATGGGCCGCACCCCGCCCCTGGCAACCCAAACGGTGGGCAACAATGTTGCTAAGTCATCTCTCAGATGACATGCGACCGATGGCGGGTTAAATTGAAAAATGACACCTTAACACGGTATCGAACCCAGGGCCTTTGGCTTATTATGTTAATGCTCTAACCACTGAGATATTGAGGAATTGTCCCATTTCCAGGGTCATTCTTCATTCATATTTTAAGGCAGAGTCTGTAAGAGACTTACAGAAATTGTCAGCAACAAATGTGTAATCAATTAAGATCACAAGCTATCAGATAACACAGCCACCTTCAAATTGGCTGTGCACAGGACGATTCCTGAATATCTCAATGGTTAAAACATTGGCATACCAAGCCAAAGTTTCTTGGTTCGATTCCTGTTTCCAGGTCTAATTTTTCAATTTAAATAATATAAGAAAATAATAAGAATTTTCTTACAATGGAAGTGTGAGGCCGAATAAGGGCTCTGTTACATTTAAACACACGCTGAGTTTTTGGCGGAAAAGAGGTCTACATAAAGTCATCTTCCCGCCCATTACGGTAGTTGTATTATTTTCCTTGAGATGGTAGCACCAACCAGTGTTTGTCTTCAAAGCACAGCTTGTGTTTGCTCTGGAATAAAGGTATATGTGCAGTAGTGACGTTGTGTGCCCCGGGCAGGCCAGTCATATTTTTTCCAGCGTGTTTCATTTATTAATTTGTACATAAAAAGTTGAGTAACCTACCTTGTAGTATTATATTGCTTCTATTAAATCGTGAGTGCATGATTATCCCTATTTGTTGCTGCCCAGTGGTTAAGCAAACTGAGACAATATTAGCTGTTTTAGACTCAGAAAATTAAGGTTTTGGTATTTTCCATTATTTTATTTGAATTTATGTACATTTAAAAAACTCAGAATCAATTATTATTATTATTATTATTATTATTGTTGTTATTCTTGCTATTGGAATATTTTAGTTTGGGGATAAAACAAAATATTGCATTAGTCTAACACATATTTTTATTTTCTGGTGATAAAATAATACCATACTATATAGTATTGTGTTAAAGAAAGGCATGGCATTTTCTTCATCCTGGCCTCATTCATTCATTCATTCATGCATTCAAACCTGACACCCTGACTGTGCCTATTTTATGTTATTTATCAGAAGACAATATTTTTGTGTGAAATAATATTGCACTGGGGTTTTCATAGTACTGTGGAAAAAGGGTCTATGTAACCTGCTTGAATGCCACAGAAAATCGTTATTCTCAAAAGCTAAAAAATGTATTTTCTCAAAACTTACAAATTGTAACAAAGACCCATATTCAGCCACGCACTTCAATCGTTAAATTGGTATGCTGCCTCTCGCACGGCAATTCAAACCTGGAGTGTGGATTTTCTGTAAATTTGAAGTGCCTTTTTGAAAATATGCATGAACAATCTATTGTTCCCAAACAAGATATTTATGATGATATTCTTCACTAGGCTACAACAAGTTATGAAATACCCAAAGCCCTTATATACAGTGCACAAAATACCCATGCATATTGGATAGAGACTAGCGTCGAACACGAGAAGCTGCAGCAGCATGTGCTACTTCCTAAAAAAAAATGTCTATGGAGATAAATAACTCAAATTCGAGCGACAAAACTTTTAAAAAAAATAGATTGATAAACAATATTGTATTGATGTGTTCCCAATCTTATTTTTGTTTTAATTTTTTCAAATATATCTCAACAAGTTTTGATTCTAATAGTATTATGGGTAAAAATATAGTATTTTTCAATCTTAGAAATATCTTAAAATTGCTTGGAAAACCTTGAACTCACAGGGGCTTTCTTTTTCTAAGACTGAGTAGATACACTGCTTAAAAATCCTGAGTGAAATCAGGGAAATATTCAAATTCCCTTTGGTTCAGTACATTGAAAATCTAGTGTTTGGTTGTTCATTTAATATTATTATACTCTGACTAGACTTCTTGTGAATGTGGGGAATGCCAGGCCTTCACCGTGGTTCGGATTCCATGTTAAACTGTAGGTCCTCCATTTAATCTCACAATTATCCTACCATTACACATTAGCGTAAGTGCGTATAACCCGAACGGGTAGTGAGACGCGGTGCTAATAATAATAATAATATAATCAGCATAGTTAGATGTGTAATAGCATTTGTTCCCTTAAATTACATTAAGTATGCATATTGATAAAAATATATTTCTCTTTTCTATTCCTCCAAAAATACTAAATCTTGTTGATCAAACTTAAGGTGCATTGCATTAACATTTTATGACTTGTAGTTATTGTGAAAATGTTTATTCTATTTTTTCATAGGTGGTTTTGTCTGCGTGTAGCACATACTTTGATATGATTTTCTCCCAATATGAAGAGAAGAACCCTATTGTGATCTTGAAAGACGTCAAGTTCAGCGACATCAAAGCCCTGGTTGAGTTTATGTACAAGGGTGAAATAAACGTCGATCATGTGAGTGAATTTTAAAACTGTATCCGATAGTTTTATCTCTCTTAGCTTGCTCTAACACACAATGTTATTGTTAGGACTGTACTGGATTGAGTTACTTTAAGGATCCGTGACACTTTTAATTGACTTTATGATAATACTGATAAGAAAATTATTTTAAAAATGCTAACCTTAACTTGCATTCCCCTTCATTCCACCTACACAGGGGCCTTCTTGTATGAAAGTACTGAGCAGATGTTTCTACCATATGAAATAAGTGATTGTACCAGCTATGAACACATTATCAAACAATTTTTTTTTTATGGGCTCTATAATTTCTTATTATTATTAAAATATATAGCAACATATAAATCAAAGATTTTTGACCCAATAAACATGTTTTATTATTTGGCTTGATGAACCAAATAATTATTTATTACAACATTTAAAAATTCTTTTAGATCTTAGTTTACTAGCATTTTTTGCATTAATATTGTCAATAATTTATAACAGAGTTAAGTTATGGTATAATGTAGACATTTTCTCAAATACATCTTCAAAGTATTGTAAAATGCATATTGTATTCTTTCTCCATGTAAAACCATTCTGGGTTGAGGTAGGACTGCAACACTTTGTTAGTGCTTTACAAATAACACATCATCATTGTTAGCTATAAAAACTTGTTTTGTGTTGTCAAGGCAACTCAAAGCTATGACTGATATGTCATCTTCGTTGTTGTCATTATCTGTTAAGTGTTGTCTCATACAAACATGTGTAGCAATGTTGTAGTTTCCTCTTGTGTATTCCACAAGAACAGATGAGCCTTGTTGCATATGTTTTTTATTGGGGGCTGCAAACTCACTTGTACCAAAAGAGCATAAATTAATAGAAATATTGCCATCCAAACTGTCATTGTCCTCACTATGTTCTAGCATTTTTGCTGTTTTTCTTGTCTTTGTTCTTTGCATTTTTACTTTAAATTTGTTTTTTAAGCTTGTTTTCCTCAACTTCTTTCTTTTTACAGTACTTCATTTTGTGGAATCTTTTCCATGGCTGTCCAATCATGACACTGGGAACTCTTACTCTTCCCCTTTTTTTCTGTGTATCAGGCTAAAACAATACATCATCTAAACATTCAATGTTTTTGATGTACTTGAACTAGTATTATTCGCGGCAGGTATTAGAATGTTTTTGAAAAGATTCTGTGGAGTTTTTTTCGTTTGTAGGCATATTTTCTTCAATAAGGTCTTTTGAATCCACATTGGATTGAAACACAGGATCATTTGAAATAGGCCTATTGTCTTCATCTATATCTTGCAAGATTGTCTGATTATGCTTATCACCATCATCATCAACTCGAGTCCCCAGATTAAACAACATTGAAGCCTTCACATCACTATCCCACTCTTTTTCTTTTGTATTCTTAAATAGCTCAAGAAGTTGGGGTCATATTTTTCTTCAGTGTAATCCAAATGGGATTAAATTCTTTTTGTTAACAGCTCACATTCATTCATTGGGTTTTTTTCTTTGATAATACACTTATAATAATCAACATTGTCTGCTGTTTCAGCCCTGTCACTTTGAAACCAGACTTGATGTCTTCCGTCACTTTTGACTAATGAATTGCTTCATTTAGGGTCATGCATATATTTGATCTGTTTACTTCTTCTTCATCGTGATCAATCCCCCCTTACATGTTATATTTGACCAAGCTCACTTACGGGGTTGAAAAACGGCCACATCTAATGGCGGAAGAATTGCTATGGTATTAGACGGCAATACAATAATTAATTATTACGCCCGTTTCAATAAACACGTTGATAAGATGTTTCATGATATTTGACTTGTGGCCATCCAAAAAGTATTAATGGAAGAACTACCTCATTAGCTTATAAATATGGAATGAATACTTTTGCCACCCTTTTACTAGTCATCCATCCCTTTTACGAATGACCTATGCCCATAAAAAGAGCATCCATACACAATTGCTGTAGGAATGAGTATAATCATCATCATCTCTTTCCAGACTGTGGCTGGGTCAGTTAAGTAAAATGCCTCCATCTTCCTTTATCCTTCCACCAATCTTCCTCCTTTAATTTGTTCCATTCCTCTCCTCTCATTTGAACAATTTCTGTTATTTGCTCCTCCCATCTTTTTCTTGGCTTACCCTGTGGTCTTTTTCCAACATACTTAATTTCCAACATTTTCTTCAGCATCATATTCTTCTCCATCCTCACTACATGCCCATACCATCTCAGTCTTGCTTCCTCTACTATCTCATGTACTCCCTGGATGTTTATATATGGAAATAATGCTAGTGCAGGTGTAATTTCCCCTGCAGAATTTACTCTAATGAGGACTATAATACAATCTTTGTCTGAAGATGAAGCCACATCATAAATGGTTTTGCCTTTGCCTCCTAGGATAAGTGAACCTTTGGGTGATAAGACGATAGCAGTTTCATCACAGTTCCTCTCACGCTGAGGGTCCTCGATTATCTTGAGATCCACACCATCCTACAATTCTTTGTTAATTTCTGTACACCAACCACAAATCTCACTCACAATAATTAATGACCTAGCTTTCCCCAAGTGCTCCCGCATTTTTTGACCGATACTTCGGGGAATTTTGTAAGAAAACCTTCAAACCATTTACTTCCAGGTTGATTTTCCAGAAATGTTGATTAAATCAACTACTTTCTCCACAGAATCATGGAGAATATAATCCTTCATATTTCTTTCAACTTCCATTGATAGCAAATGAAATAGATCTAGGGTGTGGTGTAACATCTGGTGCACGAATATGGATTTTATTCTTTAATGTACTTTGAGGCACACCATAAAGCTTGCTGACACTAGCTAAAGGCAGCCCTAAAGCATTTTAACCTTGCTTGGTGAGTACTGAACTTATTTTAGGCCTACATTCATTTCCCCCCATCCCACACTCCCACCTCTTGAATCACTACCAAGGATGGTCATTCCCATATTTTTCAATCCAGCCAACACACTATAAGCTAAAAAAAATCCTCATTGATCTAAAATAAGCTCTAATAAATCATATTTTTTAAGTTAAGCACAAATATATTAATGTTATAAATTATGTCAGCCATTTAGGAAGTTTATTATTGCATTGTTAGTTTAATCTGTTTGAATTTAGCTCTTTACTAATTCTTGTGGGCTCACTACCAATTAATTTCCATCATTGCATGTTAAGACTTATTTAAATTATTTTTATAATGACATTGGTTTGGGTAGTGGATTTTCCAGTAATGGGCATCAAAATTTAATCATGGGGCAACCGATACCCACACTTAAAATAGTTTTTTAATCAACGAAATAATCTCCTTTGTTGGCTAAAGAAGTTAAAATTTATAAAAACTATGTGTGTTTGGTAAATAACTAGCTTTGGGCACTTTATCGAAATTTAGGGCGATGAATTATATAATGGGCATCCCATTTCTAGGTTAAAATTTTACATTTTAACATTGTATTTTGAGTCCATCTACATCCCTGCTTTATATTGATCCACAGTTTTTACATTTACAAGTGACTATTAATATACTTCACTTTTTTTTTAAAAAGAGGAACTTCTTAACTGAACATATTGCACTTACCTAAAATACGTTGCTCTTTACACTTTGCTGTGTGCTAAAATAGGTCAGCCATACTAGAAATGTTTTCCGTCCAAAAATCTTTAGGTAACGTTACATATTTAGTGGAATAATCCTATAATAAATTTAAATTCCAGAGGTACCAATTTTTCTTATATTACAAGAAGCAATGTTGATCAACACTAATTTTAGACCAGTTATCTAAGATAATTGGGTTTTTGTAGTTCAACGTAATTAATCTACTTAGCCATTTTTATTTTTATTGCTTTGTCTTGGCATTGCAACTTCAATTGAGGATGATTCAAAATGGATGAAAATATTGACTTAGTCTACCAATCAAAAGTATTTTTAGAGCTCTCTTATGTTATTAATGTAATATTTGATATTTTAACAATTTGTTTAGTAACCGAATGAAATGTAAGTGATACTGCCGATAATATCTAAATGAAATAGCCTATACTGCTTATAACCTGTGGTCAGGTCACTTTAGTAAAATATTTCCATCTTCCACCATTCTTCCTACTTTAATTGCTTCTACTATTCTCCTCTCACTTGCACACTTTTTGTTATTTGCTCTTACCATCTCTTTCTTAGATTCCCTTGCATTCTTTTTTCTACATATTTTCTCTCTCATTTTCCTTCGCATCCTCTCCTCCATCCTCATTACATGCCCATACCATCTCGCTCTTGCTTTCTCTACTATTTTATGTACTCCCTGTAGCCCCATTCTTCCCCAGATAACTTAATTCCTTATCATGTTTTTCTTTGTCACAACTAACATGCTCTTCACAAACTTCATTCCCATAGCCTCCTATACCTAACATAGCATTTTAAAAATTGGTTCATACGTACATAAAGAGAAAACTAGGAAATGACGAGCCTACAAAACTTTCACTCCCAGTCATGAACTTTAATGACCAGCTCGAAACTCAAAATCTGAGTACTCACAAAGACTTAGATAATAATAAAATAAGTTTATTGGAAATAACATCTTATTGCTCACACTTTTTAATGGGTCGCTGTGTTTTGGTTCTGTTTAGTCGCACCTTGCTTCTCTCTTGAAGACTGCAGAGGATCTAAGGATCAAAGGACTGGCCGAAGTGTCGTGGAGATCTGACAACAATACTTCTAGCCCACCGGATGATATAGAACACACAGAAGGCATAAAGAACAACTCTGATGTTGAACCACCATACAAGAAGAGGAAGAGCCATCAAATGGACATGGGTGCGGAAAACTTTAGCCCCCAAGTGGCTAGTATATCTGGTGCCGGTGGACAGGAGGAGGTGTTTATTGTAAGTGGCCATCTTAAATATTCATGATTAGTTTATGTTATGGGTTTTTGATATGCTTTTACTCAAGATTATCAATCTTTTGAGGGTGCTGCCTACTTGAAGGCAAATAACCTCATACTGCAGTATTTCTCATAGGAATGGCAGTTATAAAGCTTAAAAAACATAATAACAATCAACTCATCTAGGGAGGAATGCCAGGTCTCCACCGTGGTTCGGATTCCACGTTAAACTGTAGGTCCTTCATTTCATCTCACAATCACCCTACCATTATCCCTACCATTACACATTAGCGTAAGTGCGTATAACCCGAACGGGTAGTAAGACGCGGTGCTAATAATAATAATAATAATAATTCATCTAGGATATAATTCTGTTGTGACTCTGTTAAAAAAACTGTTCAAGAAAGGCTAGATCTTTGTTTTAGCCATTAACTTGACCTGTGACATTTTAAGTGAAATGTAGTTGAAAATGAGCTAATTTCACCTTTTCAATACCATTTTAGTAACTATAGAACCTAAAATCTGAGTTTATTTTGGAATATATCACTAGGTTAAATGATGGATTGAATAAGGAGGGGTGGTCAGCACAATCATCTGTGCTATACTGAAGAAGAAATTTAGATAAAACATTAATACAAAAGCTTTCATTGTCACAAGCAGCTTGTTCGCATGCAAATAGAAAACTGTTGTTCTTGGTTGGACTGCTTTCTCTTGACCCCTTCTAGAAAAAAATTATTCTGATCATCAAAAAATTGAATTCAAGATTTTGATTGATATTAACATTTTATAACCCTCTAAAACCATAAAAGTTGTTTATCCGATGCAATCTGTATCTTGGCCTAGAGTCAAAACCATTTTACCGATCAAGCTAAAATTATAGGTTTTTTAAAGTTCCCAAAGGAGTTTTTGGAACTAGATAATATTATATAACCCTAAAATTAAGGGCAGTCCACCTAAAATAGAATACATTTATGTTTTCAAATTTGGTGCTAACAATTTTGATTAAATTCGTATCTAGGAACTGTTTAATATTACAAACCAAATGCTGCATCTCATTTTTCCATAAAAATTACTTGAAGGGTACTTTACAAAAGCAGACATCCCCAATTGTTATCATATATCCCCACAATATTTTGAGATATGAAATAACTTAACTTTGTAAAGTTGTAGGGCTATTAAAAATAAAAAAACTTTTATCTAATACACACTATATTTGTAAAACCAATTTTCTGACAAGGCTTTGGAGTCAGTACACCAAGCCTTTGACTCAAACTCCTATTTTTTTATACTGTCCAACTCCGACTCTTTCATAACTTGCTTAGGTATTAATTAAAGCGGCGCTACCGCTTCTTTAGTTTTACATGACAGCTAGCAGATGCTATCAGTAATGCCAACATTGTCTGAAAGTAACTTTAATCAACATATTTGGAAATAATTATTACTTGCTAAGTATTATTATTATTATCACTAAAAATATTAATTCTAGTTTTTCTTTTAACTCTTGTGGCAATTACAGGTTAAATAGAGCGTGGCATTTTACATTCAATGGTATTATATTCAGTTAAAAATATTTTCTTAACTGCCCTCGCATATCTTTAACATAAATAAATGGTTTGTGATAATAAAGAGGAAAAAACATACAAAATGTTTGTGAAATAATATAAAGTTTAAATTTTGTAAACACGAGTATTAACACCCGACCAGCAACAAAGTCCTCTTTTTGTGTATGCCACCAACTGGCAGTGGCCATATTTGCTTAGAGCATATAAGGCCACTTTTAACATTCTCTTGCTTTTAATGATTAATTTGAATTAAACATTAAAATAAAACTTCAAAACTAAACCAACCAAACAGTTATTCTCCTAACCAAAATCAAACAATTTCAAATAGACATATCAGTGAACTATCATATAAAATACATTTAATAAAACCACGAGTGTGTGTCTAGAAAAAAAAACTAGTTTAAGTGAACAAAATATTTTATAGTTGAATATTTAAGCGTGTCTATGCTATCACTAATAATTTTATTACAAATTTGAATAATACAGTGTTTTTTTTTAATATTAATTCGGCTTCTTGGTAATCTGTGTGTTCTTTTGTGAATATTAATTAGTTTGATGTGTGAGCTTGCTATCCTTGGAAAATAAATTGTTTTTTAGTCATCTTAGAATAATTATTTATCTAATATAACATTAAAGCGTGTGATAAAAAAATAGCAAGTGTTTCTCATTGATTGATATACATTATTCGAAAATTTAACTGTATCAAGACTATTAAATAAACCTTTTAACCCCAAAATTGTGTTGTGTTGCGTTCTAGGCTAAACCTTGAGTTTTAGGATTTTTATAGTATTCCAAAAAATTTGTGAAGTGTAATAAGAAATACTTGCAAGTCTATCTCTAGTGTTGATAAAATAAATACCAGGCTAAGACTTCACGTTAAAATTTATTGTAGTTTTATTATAGACTTTGTTATGACTGTTTAAGAGTAGAGAATCTAATCCCGCACATCGACGTTGGTAAGTTTTTTTTATTAATTGGTCTTTTACAAATTCATTAACATAACTGTAATTTATCAAGATTTTTGTACAACATAATTCTCAAGTTTTCTTCATGGTTCTTAAATTTCATTTTATGCTGTCCATGATTATGGTATTTTTATATCGAAACATATCGAAAGAATATAAATCGGCATAATTCTAATGACTAATTATCACAAGGAGTATTGGGACTGAATCAAGATAAGGCTTAGATTTTATACATAACCTTAAAATTAAAAATATTATATTCTTCAAAAACGTTGTAACAAGAACATTTTCATTACTTTATTAAACTTCATTGGGAGATGCTAACCTTCTAATTCAATTTTATTACCTAATTAACCACAACATTGATCTTTAAACTTTGTTTTTGTCCTTAATTTGTTGTATCTAAGATTTGTAACTAAATTTTAATATGCTTTATGTAGAGACCCTGATTTGTGGTAAATAAAACCACTGGATTTTGTTAAATAATAAGTTGTATTTTGGTATAAAAAGTTGGTAACTAAAAGGGTAAAACCATGATTTTCGATAAATAAAAGGGTAAGACCCTGATTTTCGGTATAAAAAGTCTTTAGAGTTTTTTTTAAGGTAATGGTAATAAATTAACTCTAATAGCTTAGAAAGTATCTGCACTGAATTATTTTATAAGACAAAAATGTCCATACCTTTTATCAACATACTTCACGTCAATCACCAAAGTACAAAGACAACATTGTTTCCAAATCTTCAATTTTCAAGTTAGTGCGCTTATCTGACATAATGTTGGAATATGCTGAAAATGCACGTTCACTGTCAACATTAGACACTGGAATCCAAATTGCTTTTATGCTGTTGATGGCAAACTCTTGATGGTCTTCTTTCAGTCCACACAATATGTCCAAAATGTCAACTGTTTTACTATTGCTTTGCAAAGCTCTCACTTGTGTCTGCAACGCACAGTATCCTCTTTAAAAATTAATTTCAGAGCAGGATTTAAAAAATGGTATTTTCCGAGCTGATTGGAAGAGATCAGAATTAATTTGTTTTGTCCCAATCGAGCGAATGTCAAAAAGAGTACCAATGTTTTCAAAAAATGTTTTGGATGCGTCTGACTGATGGAGTGAATTCAGCTTTATAAAGCACTGCCGTCCTAAAGATTGAAACTTACTTTTGACATTTGCTTGTTTTAGAGTTGGAAGAATTTTCAATTTTTCTCCGTAGCTTATGTCAGAAATCAGTTTAAAATTACTTGTAGCTCTTGTCACTTTACCATACAGCTTATGACTGAAGGCATAGGTAGAACCTTCGAGTATAGTAATTAATTCCACCAATTCAGAACAGTGCTCAACTAAAAATGTTGCGTGGCATTCAATCAACATTAGGGCTACCTTATCATTTGACATAGCCTGGAAGTACTTAAGTGCTACTGTCACCTCCTCCAACGTGGAAAAATATTCCACTAGATCCACCAAATATTCACAGAGGTACACCACTGAACAAAACCAAGAGTTCCATCGCGTTAAAACTGGGTTTGGAGATAGTTTAGCAGACTTTTCACCTTTACTGTATTTTTCATTCAGAAATGCTAGATAATTATGTTTTCTCTTTCGAGTGTTCAGAAATACAGCCTTTACTTTAGCAACACATTCATTCAGCTCTGGCAGCTCTGCTGACCAATAATTTTGAACCAAATTAAGTTTGTGGTCCCAGCACTGTATATGCAGAAAATCATCGCTTAAGAGAACTTTCAAAGAAGTCACACATTTTGTCATGTAACGCACACCATCTGTCGCAACACAAACTACATTTTCATAAGGAATTTCATACTTGGTGATGGTGTCTACAAGTGCCTGTAAACATTTTGTTGCTGAAGCGTTCTGCAAAACTTTAACTGAACCAACAAACAAGCTTTGCTTCGAATCAGCACGTAATGTTTTCAACTAAATAACAAAAACACACTATCCTTTTCTATCAGTTGTCTCATCACAAAGAATTGCAACGTGCTGATCTTTTACATTGTCCTTGATATTATCCTCTTGTCTTTGGTTAACTTCTGGGATCCAAACACTTCTTTTAGTTTCTGCATTAGGGAGGTCTCCTCCACCTAAAACCAAATTGTAATCATACTAATTTTTTATAGAACAAATTAATATTAGGCTATGTTGGTTGACAAAGTGTGATAAATATCGAAAATAACCCAAATCAAACATTTCTATCTCCTCTATTTTTTTGATAAATTAGTAAATAATCAAAAGTGTTAAAAAAACACTATTTTGTCATCAGAAAATAATGGAAAATAACAGGCCCCTATTTGCTCTTGATTTTTTAATAAAAAAGGAAATTTTTAAAAAATCTTCAAAATGGTTACCTTTCACATATTTATCCATCCAACATCGCATAGAAGGATGATCTAGTTTTTCAATGGGAATATTGGCTTCCATAAATGTTTTCGTGGTATCCATAATGAATTCTTTGCAGTCTTCTTTTGAGTTTTTAGACTTTATTAGAGAATTTTCAAGGGTTGCTTGTTTTGATGATTCAGAATCATTACTTTTTTTCCGTTTATGCAAGGCACTATTAATATGCTTCAAACACATGTCTTTTCTGAACCAGTTAACACGCGTGTCGCACAATTTGCACATCATTATTTTTTTAACTTTATCAACTATATAAAATCCTTCCTTTCCAAACACGCTCTCTTTCAAAAATACTTAAAACTTTAGGCATGTTTAAATATTAAATAAATATAAGAGAGGTTAAAAACAAAATAATCCTACTAAAGCAACGTTAATATCTAACGACCTGATGGAAGTGACGTCATCAGGAAGCCAAAGATATGAGTGTAGAGAGATCTCACTCTAGCTTGAACTTGACGTTGTTTTTGGCTTCTAATTCTTTAAATACTTGCCTTGGGTGCCCAATATGGCCCTTTTAGTAGCCAGTTTTAACACTTTTTAAAGCAAGTTTTTGGTTGAGGGAAATAAACTTTCTTTTGAAAGAGAATTATATTGGTTCAGTTGGTACTTTTTTTTTTGGTCAAGTCCTAGAATGGCTGCTAATGTCAGCAATGTTTTATAATTTATTCACGTTTAGAGTGACCATAATTCTTGTTTAAATGACCAAATCATCAATTTCACAAATAGATTTAATTTCGTTTTATTTCGCGTCAATATTTTCAGTCAAAACTGCCACAATCATGTTTAATTATGTTTCTATGGCAATTTTAATGTGCTAAGTAAATGTTTGTAAAAACACAACTCGCGAAGCCTCGAGAAATATCGGTGTCTCTAGCTATATGTGTATTTTAGACTTGTTGTCAACCCATGTTTTAATCCAATGTTATATCATTCTATTGAAATTTCTTATGTGACATTTTGTTGCTCATTAAAAGCAAAATATAGTCAATATTTTGAATATTAAAAGTTACTTAATTCATCTTCCAATTTTAAAACTATCTAATTCGTTAAATGGAAAATCTATATATTTTGTTATAGCTATTACAGTCAACTCTCGATTCTATGACCTTTCACGTTTCCCTGGAAAAGGGTCGTTATTTCGAAGGGGTCGTTATTGGAATTTTAACCAATTTAGTTCCACCCCCGACCCTCATAGCAAAAATGGCATTTTTTTAGAATACACATGAAAAAATACCTACCTATTTTTAAAGAAGTCAATTATAGAGGCCTTCTTCTTCTTAGCGTCAGTTTGATCGACGAAGTCTTTCACATAATAGAACTGGAACAAAAGCTCTTCGCCAACGCCCTGGCGCTTAAGTGCTCTTGAGCGAACGTCCCCGGCTTTCAAAATATCTTGGTGGGGATGTCTTTAGGATCTCCCTCCATTTCTTCCTCCCCCTCTTCGTCGCTGGATTCCTGCTGCTAATTTATTATATCGGCATTGTTGAGGGTGTCCCAAACTGTTGTGTCATCGTCTGCTGCTATGTACTCCTCATACGTGCAGTATGAGGCTAATCTCTGCCATGTTTCCTCGTCTCACGGCCGATTGAAAGTCGGGGGGGCAGACGAAGGTGCTGTTGATGAGCCAGGCTGTGGTTCCGTGGAGGGACCTGGCTGAGAATTGGATTCCACTGGCTGTGGGTTGTCTGGGTCTTCGACACTGGCAGCGGCGGGAAGCACGTAGACTTAAGTCTGTTCGTTGACTGGTAGTACAAAGCGGGTGTGTTGGAAGCAGTCGGTGATTACCGCTGGTCTAATGTCCCTCCAACAGACGAGGATTTCTTCCATGGTCCTGAACACGTCCCACTTTTTGACCCCTTGCCCATGTAGAGATTCCACACCATACTCCGCAGAACTTCACCTTAACTTGCTGAATTATTCCCCGGTCCAGGGGCTGAAGCATGCTGGTGGTGTTCTTTGGCAGAAACACCAGCTAGATGTTCCTGAGTTGGTCGAGAGCATTACGTGCTAGGCAATGGTCGATGAAGAGCACGACTTTTCTATTTGCAGCAACCATATTCGAATTGAAGCCTTCAAGTCACCTCGTGAACAACCCCGAGGTCATCAATGTCTTCTTATTAAAATCATAGTCACAAGGCAGGATGTTGCCCTTGAAACCCCGGAGTTTCTTGAATTTCCCTATCATGAGGGTCTTCATCTTATCACTGCCGTCTACAACAGAATGGTGAGGCGCTCCTTGCTCCTCTTCGCACCCTTATACTTATCCCCTTTCACAGCAAGAGTGTGATCTGGCATGAGGTTGTAGAACATCCCCAGCTCGTCAATGTTGTATACATCTTGAGGCTGATAGCACCTAAGGATGTTTCGGAGCAAGGGCATCCACTCCCTCGATGCTGTTGGGTCGACCTATGCTCTTTCATCGATGACCTTGTGGCTGGATGTGCTGTGATGCACTTTGAAACGCTCTAGCCACCCACTTGAACACTTTGTTTTCTATACCCAACCTCAGAGAAAATGTATCGGTCTTCCTCTGCATCATTGGCACGTTTTGCACTATAAGCTGGCTGAACCACTCCATCAGAACTTGCTCCAGATTCGAGTGTGCACCCTTAAAACTTTTGGTCTTTACATTGTGGCCTTCTTTCTGCACTGAATTCACAATTTCTTCTCTCATTTTGAGAATTGTGAAAAGTGTCTACTTCGGGATGCCATGCAATCTCCGTCTTTGTAATCTTCATCTCATCCACTTCCTGGATGATCTCGTACTTTTTCATGAGTGTCAAGAAGGTCCTATTTCCCCTCATTTAGTCAAAATTTCAAGCTCGTATCAAATAAAAAACAATAACGTAGTTCGTCAAAAATTGTTCACAAAATCAAACAAAAAACATAACCAAATCGAGAATCAAAATAACAAAGGCAAAAACAAGCCTGGCGCGTGATGTAGCGGCAGTCGCACGCAGGAAAACATCTTTCTTGTGGGAGGGGGTGGACTGAGTCAAGTGCTATTGGCTGGCACTGATGGGGTGGTGTCTACTTTTATACTTGACCTACCCCAGTTACTAGCAATTCAGCGCTCACAAAGATAATCACAATGCAGCAACCTAAATAAGTGCAACAAATACATTTTATGGTCAATTTCCTTAAAATATTCGACCTTTTTTTCCACATTTTTCACGGTTCCCCAAAAAAGGGTCATTACTTCGAGAGGGATGCTATTCCTGGGGTTGTAGAATCCAGAGTTGACTGTACTCAGTTTTCTATCTAGTCTTAATTTTAATTATTATCACTCCCTACTTTAGACTACTTTAGAATGTTTTCTAAAATGTTGTAATACTGTTGAAAAGGTTTATGATGGTGATTTTTTTTCTACGTATAACACTACACATTCAGATTTTTTCACATTTATAATATTATTAACAAATAATTATTTGTAAAGTAACAAAAAAATATTAATTATTAATTTACAATAATAAAAACTAATATGTGAGTAAATGCTGAGTTTAAAAAAAAATTAATATTGTGGAAAAAATTAATAATCAATACTAGGCCTAACATAAACATATCAAGGTCAACAATAAATAAATATAAATAAAACATCATACTTTCTTGTATAGAAATTATATTTTGACTGTCTGAAGTGACACTCTGCTAAATACATGCTTTTGAAGATCACAGGTTTGGCGTAGGGATACATAATTTGGTCTAGTAACTTTTCAAGGCTGTCAGCTGTCAGTCAGAACCAAAGAAGCCATAGGAATATAATAGTAATAACAAATGTACTGCATTAAATTACTCCAATACAGATTACTTAATCGTACTCTTCTTTGGCATTGTGAATTTATATTTGAATATATTTCTTAATCCAAATTACAAATATTGGTCCTAAAGAATTAAAAAAATTGTATAATTAAAATTATATATCGACCATATCATCTTCACCATCACCATCATCAACATCAACTTCCAGCCGATGGCTGGATGTCTTTGAAACATAAGCCTCTCCAACATATCCTTTCTCCTCCACATTGACCTAGTCTTCTCTCTCCCCTACACACCCTTCAGCCACCGCCTGTCCCTTGATCTTCTTGGCCTCCTGCCACGGTCTTCAATATCCAACATCTTAGATATCTCCTCCTCCATTCTTCTCACATGTCTATACCACCTTAGTCATGTGAAATGTCATTTCATATGCTTGGATTATGCTTATCTCCTCCTTCATTACCCTCGTTTCCGTTGCAGATGTCAATAATGGTGCACGGTACACCTGTATATCACTCCTATACACTTCCTTGTTGTCAAACCTTCTGCTAACGGATTTCTCACATGTTTCTTGCATTTCTCTCTTTAACATTATTCAGGTATTTAAATCTTTCCACTGTCTTCAACTGCTGTTCTTGTACTGTTACACCAGTCATGCACCGGTCTCTTTTCCTTGTTGTAGTTAGAATCTCGCTCTTCCTTACATTAAACCTCATTCCATACCCCTCCATCACTTCATCCCACTCATCCAACTTCTCCTGAACTTCTTTCTCTCCTCATTAGCCCATAACATCAGACCATCCGCAAACACTATTGCTTTCATACTTCCCACCCCAATGCTTTCTACCCCACTTCTTTCATAATTTCATTCATTATTTGTGACTGGTGAGAGCGCACTTCCTTGCTTCAAGCCATTTCTTAACTCATAAACACCTCTCACTTTCACACACCTCACACTCCCATTGAACATATTTCCCCACTCCTTACCATCTTGTCCCTCACTCCCTTCTTCTTCAGTGCCTCCCATATTCTACATCTGCTCATACTGTTTTCACATCCAGGAAGTACATCAATAGGTTCTTCCCATACTAATAGTGTCACACTTGAATCTGCTTTACCGCTAATATGAGATCTACTGTGGATTTTTCTAGTCTAAAGCCATAGTTTTTCACCCTCAATTCTCCTTCCACTGTTCCCCTAATTCTTTTTGTCAGTATGTTTTCATACAGTGGCTCATCAGAGTGGTATCCCATGTAATTTCCACACTTCTTCCTGTTGCCTTTCTTGAAGATAAATATTATCAAACACTACTTCCAGTCTTCTAGGATCTTCTCCTCTTTCCATATTACTCTAATCACTCGATGTAGCCACCATAGTCCCCTCTCTCATGCTGCTCTCGCCATCTCGATACTCTTTATCACCTCCTGGTGCCCCCACCCCACCCCCTTATGCTCTTCAAAATTTCTTTTCCATCCATGCTTGTGTTAGCAGCATTCAGCAGGTCTTGAAAATATTATTTCCACATTTCCTTGAGTTCCTCCTTTTCTATCATAACATTCCCATTTTTGTTTACCATTTCAACCTACTCCTCCCTACTTCTTCTTTTACTCCTGACCATTCCATACAAGACTTTCTCATTGTCCTCCTCCATTCTCGTTCACTTCTTCCCCCAGTCCGCTACACACTTCGGTTCCTTCTTCTTGGCCTTATAATCTTCCTTGGCCTCCACTGTACTCTTTTGAAACCACTGTAAAAACTAAAGGCCTGTTCTTCTCGGTTACCACCTATTTTGTTCTAGAGTTTGACCATGATGTTTCCTTTCATATTCTCTTGTCGCTTGTTCCCTGCACATCTTTTCAGCTTTATACACCAATGTTGCCCAGCATTGGCGCAGGAATATTTTTATTTGGGGAGGGGGGTAGAAATAATGATGCGCTTTTATAGGGGATAACATTTTTAAGATTACAAAAAAAACAGGAAAATATAATACAGCTGTCCCTCGCACTACACGAGTGATTGGTTCTGATAAATAATCGTATAGCACAAAAACATGTAGAGGGAATTGATTTTAACATGGGTGAGATAGTGAAAAAGTAAATAAAAACATAAACTTGTAAATGAATGTAATTTTTTATTAATTTATCTAACTAATACAATACTATGGGTAGCCTACACCTATTGTCATTCTTCAATCCCCTGAAATTTGTAAACAAATGCAATCTTGAATTAATTTATCTAATACAATGCTACAGGCATACTTATTGTCAATCTTCATTCACATGATAAATTAACTGGATCTGGCAAATCTGGATTATCACTCTCTTGCTTTCTTGAAGACCCTTGGACAGTAGGCTCTGACTCTTTTGACTGCCCTAGATGGTAGACTCTTACTCTCTTGACGGCCCTGGGACCATGGGCTCTTGCTCTCTTGACTTCCCTGGGATAGTAGGCTCTTGCTTTCTTGACTGCCTTACGATGGTAGACTCTTGCTCTCTTGACGGCCCTGGGACGGTGGGCACTTGCTCTCTTGACCTCCCTGGGATGGTAGGTTCTTGCTCATTTGATGGCCCTGGGATGGTAGTCTCTTGCTCTCTTGACTGCCCTGGGATGGTAGTCTCTTTCTCACTTGACAGCCCTGGGATGGTAGGCTCTTGCTCTATTGACTGCCCTGGGATGATAGGATCTTGCTCTCTTGATGTCCCTTGGACGATAGGCTCTTGCTCTCTTGAAAGTCCTTGGACAGTAGCCTTTTGATCTCTTGAAGGCCCTTGGACAGTAGCCTTTTGATCTCTTGAAGGCCCTGGGAAGGTAAGCTCTTGCTCTCTTGATGGCCCTGGTACGGTAAGTTCTTTATCTCTTAAAGACCCTTGGGCGGTAGTCTCTTGTTCTCTTGACAACCCTTGGATGGTAGACTCCTGTTCTCTTGAAGGTCCTTGGATAGTAGACTCTTGTTCTCTTGAATGTCCTTGGACGGTAGACTCTTGTTCTCTTGAATGTCCTTGGATGGTATGCTCTTGCTCTCTTGAAGGTCCTTGAATGGTAGACTCTTGTTCTCTTGAATGTCCTTGGACGGTAGACTTGTTCTCTTGAATGTCCTTGGACGATAGACTTGTTCTCTTGAAGGTCCTTGGACGATAGACTCTTGTTCTTTTGAAGGTCCTTGTTTGGACGGTAGACTCTTGTTTTCTTGAAGGCCCTTGGACGGTAGACTCTTGTTTTCTTGAAGGCCCTTGGACGGTAGACTCTTGTTCTCTTGAAGGTCCTTGGATAGTAGACTCTTGTTTTCTTGAAGGCCCTTGGACGGTAGACTCTTGTTTTCTTGAAGGCCCTTGGGCGGTAGTCTCTTGTTCTCTTGACAACCCTTGGATGGTAGACTCTTGCTCTCTTGAAGGTCCTTGAATGGTAGACTCTTGTTCTCTTGAATGTCCTTGGACGATAGACTTGTTCTCTTGAAGGTCCTTGGACGATAGACTCTTGTTCTTTTGAAGGTCCTTGGACGGTAGACTCTTGTTTTCTTGAAGGCCCTTGGACGGTAGACTCTTGTTTTCTTGAAGGCCCTTGAACAATAGGCTTTTGATCTCTTGAAGACCCTTGGACGGTAGACTCATTTTCTCTTGACGACCCTTGGACAATAGGCTCTTGCTCTTTTGAAGGTCCTTATACGGTATGCTCTTGCTCTCTTGAAGGTCCTTGAATGGAAGACTCTTGTTGTCGTGAAGGCCCTGGGTCGTTAGACTGACGATTTTCAACTTTTTTGATGAAATGGTCAAGACTCAGCTGATGGACAGCATTCTTCCTCTCTCGATAGAGTTCTTTGTATCAAGCCAAATAACTCTGTATCTCTCTGAAAACTTTGGCGCTTATATCCATGTTAGGGTCATTCTCTTCAATTATTCTAATTGCACTGTCAATGGGCTTAAAAAAATCTGCAAATTGTTTTGTTGAAAGTTGTTTGATAGGCTCAACAATATAAGGCTCTTCCTCTTTGTCCTTTATGCCGTTCTCCATTTCTAGAAGATATTCATTGGTGAGTTCTATTGAGTGGGATTGGAGCAATTCATCCACATTTGCCTGGTCTATGTCCTAAATTCCAACATATTGCTATGTCAATGATGTCATGTCTTGAATTGGAAAACTCATGTTTAGGATCAAAATCATGAAAATCAGAAACTTCAGGCCAAATATTTTTCCATACTCCCTTCATACAGGACTGTTTAACTTCTGCCCCTGCATCTTCAATGTTGTCAATACCACCCCCCTAACACCAAACTGTACAGTAAAGATCATTGCCCTCACTGGAATGTACACGAACAAAGTCACACCACCACTGCACAGGGTGATTGCGAAATTACAGTCGACCAAGCATTATTTTTTTTATTTTGTGCAAAAACCTGTAAAGTGAGATCATGTATAACAAAGGATACCTGTATTTAACGGTATTACTATCAGGCCTTTCAAAATCTCTTCAGTGTGTACTCCAAGCACATTTTATTTTTACTATGTTAACCTTGTGTGAACTTTGTATCTTGCTTCAACAAGATCTTTAGATTATTTAAATGTTTTACTTTTTGGTGGGGGGGGGGGTGTAAAAATTATACTTTTACCCTCTGCTTTTTAGGGGGCGGGGGGGGGGGGAAAAAA